>CM032806.1:515000-547500 GCA_019155185.1 Beaufortia kweichowensis | reverse complement strand
TGTGTGTGAGTATGTATGTGTGTGTGTGCTTGTGTGTGTATGTGTGTGTGTGTGTGTGTGTGTGTGTGTGTGTGTGTGTGAGTGTGCGTGCGCGCGTGCGTGCGTGCGCGTGCGTGTGTGTGTGTGTGTGTACACACCTGGAGCGGTTCAGGTCTATCTTGCACGGATCGAGCTCAATGTATTTCTTCTCCTCAAAGATGCGATTGATGATGGGCTTCAGAACTTCATGTAGATACACCATCCCCACAGCCTGACACACACAAACACACACAATCCTTACACAGCAGCCCACTCACATCATGTACAAACACACAATTATATTTCAGACACACACACACCTTCATGAACTGCTCCATTGCTTTAGACGCCAGTGAGTTTGAGCGGAACAGTGTGTTTGGATCGGCTGTTGAAGAGAAAACAACACACGTGTGTATTTGCCAGGGCAGAAGTTGTCATGTGGGTGGTTGCTGAGGTGTCTTGGATTGGCTTTGTGGTGACTAAAGTTTTCTGGATGGGTTACATTGTTAAACAGTTGCTCTAGGTATTTGTTTTAGTGTAGAATATAGACCTGTTATATCATCTGCCAGATCAAAACTAAGAAGTTTAACTAATGACACACATGAACAGACTGAACACACGGGTGAGATTCTCTTTAATCTTCACTGATGGACACGCCCCTTCTTATGATCATCTTCCTGTGGAGTTGCTATGGAAACTTGGGTACTTTGTTTATCTGCAGTCCGGCACAAACACAACAAACCTCAGCCGAGGGCCAACAAACCCACACGCTCCCGCAGAATCACAGCATTAATGAGAGAGAGAGAAGAAACTGATGACTGATCAGTCATCACACAGACGTACTGGTGTTGTGCACTTCTCTGGTGTTGAGATAATCCAGGAATGGCACGACCAGACCTTGACCGAGATAGATCTTCACCAGAGTCATGGCGATGTCCTGACGGCTCTCCGCTGTAGTGATCTCCTCCAGTAACGTCAAAGGTGTGAGATCATCTACCTGACAAACAGAGTTACACAACATTTATCATCTGAAGACTTGGGCACAATTATATCATGCTGAATTTAAAATCTACAGGTATAAAGAGAAGTATAAGATTTTACTGCAAAACTACAATTAATTGAATAAATAGACTGTAATGATATATACAGTACATTGATTTGTTGTGTGTTTAATAACATTTATGTCTAATTCTTCTAAAACATGAAATGAAACTAATTAATGCAGTTTTAGAAAATGAAAATGTACCTCAGATGGAGAAATGACGGCGTCCACCAGCAGATCCATCAGAGGCTGATAATATACAGACGGAAGAATTCTCTCCTCCACCAGACGCACCTTCAGACGCAACGCACCCAGTTTCCCCCTGACACACACACACACACACACACACACACACACACACACACACACACATAGATAGATACACACACACACACACACACACACACACACACACACACACACAGATAGATACACACACACACACGCACATAGATAGATACACACACACACAGAGGCACACACAGACACACACACACACACACACACACACACACACAGACACACACACAGAGGCACACACAGACACACACACACAGACACACACACACACACACACACACACACACACACACAGACACACACACACAGAGATACACACACACACACACACACACACACAGACACACACACACAGAGATACACACACAGACACACACACAGAGGCAGACACACACACATACACACAGACACACACAGGCACACACACACACAGAGATACACACACAGACACACACACACAGACACACACAGGTATGTGTTTGTGATACTCATGTGCTTACACTAGACTCCAGCAGACTGTATAACTGAACTTTTATTTATTATTTTATTTATGAACACAAGTCCTGTATATGATAAGATCAGAATATTAGCACATGTGACACTATGTGATATTCGATGGTTCTATTACTGTAAGTGTAACACACACCCATCATCATCCTCAGTGTTCCACAGCGGCTGCAGACGGAACCAGCCCTGCAGTACAGCACTTCTGTACATACATGACAGAGGAATTTCCACCTGAACAAACACACAGCATTACACGAAACATTTCACTCAATCTTCAGTATTTTGTGTTGTTGGAGCTCATGTAAAGAACATGATGAGTGTTGATGTGATACTGATGTTGAATTATTTAAAGTGTCTTCTCACCTTCCCCAGAAAATCATTCTTGCCCACCATATCCCAATCCCAGACCTCCACCGTGATCTTTCCATCAGCATCATGTCCATCATCATTCAAACACAACTCCAGACGCTCACCCCAGTGTGGGAAACGGGTTTTCTTGATGATCTGACACAACAAACACACAATATAACACCTACAATATGAGAATCTTTAGAATGTTTTCATTTGTGTCAAATGTTTTAAAGGATATTCTTGACTTTTGTACTTTTATTCAAAGTTTATAATAACATGTAAACTCTTGAATCTTTTAAAAATGAAGTCTCTCTTTGAATTATGCAGGGTTTTACTGCTCGTTTTTTACAGACAGGATCAAGTCATTATTATGAAACTATTAGTTGAGAAGCGTTTGATTTATGATCTTACCGATGTCTCAACGCTGAGATTGTTGTAGATGATTCTTGTAAAAGGATCAGAAGTACCGGAAATATCACGTGGAGCCAAATCTCTGTAATGAATGAAAATATAAAGACAAATGAAGCCATACGGTGATTGTGATGATTATCACATTTTATCTCTTTCTTTAGAGATGATAAAGCAACTCTTTTATTACTAATATAACATCATAATACATCACACTTGTAAATCTAACCGTAGAAAAGTAACATAACTAATGAAATCTCTTTAATATCTGAAATGTTTCCGCAACAACGTAACTAAAGAGGAAATACAGATTTGTACTGAATCTCCTCCTGCAGAGAGACACAAAGACTTTTCTCATCTGATGATCTGTGCTGTGATGTCTGCATGACTTTAAATGCTTGTCAGTCACTGTGTTGTGTTTTACTTTCTGTCCTGTACATTTCACAGTGAGCTCATCTCAGATGTGAAGATGGACTGCTGAACTTGAGAAAGCTTGGATGAAGATGATCTCACCGAGCCTCAATGATGTGACACTTCAGACAGGTTCTGTGAACATCTCTGTGAAGCTCCAGAGCCAGATGAATCTCACCCTGAACCTCTTCATCTGGATCAACACGGGTCAGATTTAACCAGTTATCTAAACCTACAGGATTCAGAACACACACGCATTACAAGGTCATTTTAGAAATGATTTCCGATCAAACTAGTTTCACACGACATTTTAAACGTTTTAAACATGCAGGTCGGTGAGGTTATGAGAGAGGAATGAGGAACGCTAGATTATTCTGCATACTGTGTAAATAATGTGCAGTATATGGAGTGATGTTTACAGATGTGATAAATCAGAGAAGTCAGCGGTGACAGGCTGCAGTGATTCATGTTTGATAGAGATCTACAGTATCAGAGATTCTGTTTAAGATGTAGTCTTACCTGATCTGATCTGATCTGAGCTCGTGTATTATTGAATCATACTGCAGCTGTAATCGTGACATACGATAACATAATTCTCTGTTTCTGACTTAAACATCTATAAAGACCTCTCCTGTCATCATTACTTTAATATTATATTATTAAGTTTGCTAACATAATTGTTTCCTTATATTCCTTCTAAGTCCTATAATATAAACAACAACATGAAATGCTAATAAATATTCTGTCACATGATTCTGAGAAACAAGCAGAAGTCATGTAACCGTACGGGTCGTGTGATCGGACATAGAGTCACAGGAGGTCATAAACTTTCAGCTCTAATAAACATCACTTATCATTTAACTTTATTTCAGGATAAAACAGCAGACACTTACCTTTAGGTTGAGCAGCGATCGTTTCTTTACTCAGAGAGATTTTCCCGATCACATCATCATGACTGTGACAATCACAAACAAACTTTACCTTCATCTTACAATGAACATCTTACAATTGTAAGTAAAAGAGAGACACCATGTTGTATGTTTAAACACAAATGTGATATAATAAGAAGCCAATATTTCGTCAGTTCTGGGTAAAGCGTGTGAATGTGGTCTGTGTGTTTCCATCAGAGGATCTGATCTTCACTGTATCGCCTGCTGTCAGCTGTTAGTTTAGTCATCTAATCTCACACATTCAACACTTTACACTTCTTCCTTCTGTAGAAACACGTTATTAACTCTCTTTAAACTGATCATTCTCTCATGACACCAGTGGATTTAAACAGATCTTTACCAGATGATGATTCTAGATCAGGTTGGGTTTTGAATTCTGTTCGTTCTGCTCTTTAACTGAAAACAACATCTTGACTAACATCTCTCAAACACATATAATGCCAAAAGACCAGTGAACCGTGACTGATGGGTTCTCCATCTCATAAGAGTTTATATGTTACCCAATCGTGTCCTCGTCCATCACATAGAAGGTGAGCGAGCGGAAGCCGGTGGGCAGATGAAGGGAATATTCCTCCCCCCAGAATGGATTCAGGTTCTTCCAGATGGTCGCTGTTCTAGATGGAGTACAGAAAACATTAAGTTGACATGTGGTTTATAAAACACTTTGATGCACAGGTTCAGCCTTCACAACACGGCTTCATGCAATATTAAACCTGAGGATTTTTACGCAATTTGCAAGAGCCGTCAGGCGGCGTTTCTGAATTTGCCTGGATACAGAAACCGTTTGAATGACTATAAGTGACGACGGTGGAAAACAATCAATCGGTTCACCCAATTTCCCAAAGGCCAGCCTGATCATTTCCATTTCAAAAGACACAAAGCGTTTTAAATATGCACCGCACCAGGTGTGCTGTATCAAATACAGCGTGTGTGAAGAACACACACACATTTTTCTAATAGACACACAAATCATTTTGTTTTGTTGGAGAAAGTCTTCCAATTATTTAGTTGCTCTCCATGGTAACGGGCTGATGCTGTAAAGGACTGGTGCTTGATGCTGGTACAGAAGAAGTGTGTGTGTCTGTGTGTGTTATCACAGATATCACAGTACATCACAATCCCACAGCATCAATGTCAAACAGTAAAGAAGTCTTTAAAAGGGTCCTTACAGATCAATAATAATCATCAAGTCAGCAGAACATAAAATGAATGTCAATTAGATTAATTAATCATGCTGATAAATATTAAACATGTACGGCTTTAAACTATATACGGTAACTAAAGGTGGTAATTATTAATAGTAAATACATTAGATAACATAAACTAACAATGACAATATATTTTAAGCACTTATTATCCTTCATTGATGTTATTAATGTCAACACAATTGCTCATTAAGGTCCATTGTGCATCTTAACAAATACAACTATTGATTTTAAACATCTATTAGTAAATGCAGAAACTAACATGAATTGATGTGAATAAATGATGTTGTATTGTTCAGAGTTCATGACAGTTATTGAAAACAAAATTAAGAAAAATCACCCAACTCGGGATAAAAACACACTCGACTCACCTGGCCACCACTTCATTGTCAACTTTGATGATGCAGTACGGATCACTGGTCCCAGAACTGTACAAAAACAACATCATCATGTTCTTCATATTCACTGTATGTATGAACATCACGAGCACATTCACAGATGATGAACTTACACATCTTTAGCGGGCAGATTTCGTCCTTCAACGATGCGAAAGTACAGCGAGCTGTTTGTGGCCATGATCAATGATCCATATCATCGCGACGCGTCTCTCACTGACGCTCCTGTTGCGCGCTGCGCGTCAAACACCCACATGAGATGAGATGAGATGAGATGAGATGTGGGTTACGAGCTGCTCAATGAAAGGTTCTGCGTTCAAACCCCAACAAGAGCCGATTCATGGTCTGATGAAAACATTAAACTACACGAAAGAGCTCGATTTATTTATCTTTGATGTATAAATGAATTGCAAAAAATACAATTAATTAATTCATAATAAAAATGATCAGCGACAATAAATAGCCAATAATGTATTTTAAATTCTAGTGTCCTGCAGAGAATAAACTACATGATAATGTTGAGAGATGCAGATGTGATCAGATCCACACACAAGCTTCTTTAGTGTAAATCCACGCAGATATTCACGCGCTTTGCCAGTGTGTCCAGTCCATCCACTTCACCTGTTATACATCACATGCCTGTGTGTGTTCTGTCGTCATCAGTATGTGGTCATCTCAGGTGACATCAGACACAGTGTAACACACAGTGAGTCGTGATCCCTCCAGTGTGTGTGTGTGTGTGTGTGTGTGTGTTCTCAAATGATGAGCTGATGATGATGATGAGAATAAATAAGATGATGGTGAGTAACTGTGTGAACAGTGACATCTGCTGGTGCGAGCTGCGCACTGCAGAGAGATCAGAATCATTCATCAGACATTAAATTATAAAATATATAAAAAGGGGGACTTTGGTTTTCATATAGAGTAGAAGTAAAGATAAAAGAAAATAAAAAAGAAACCAAACAAAATACAACACTTTTTTTGTTTGGCAGTTTTTAAATAATAATAATAATAATAATTGTACTATTTCAATAATAATTAAATAAAAGTGTATAGACAAGAGCACATGTAAGTTTAACAAGAAACAAAAACACTCAGGCACATGAAAGTGCAGCCCTGTGTGCTGAAGGACCCCAGGCGACGCTGCTGCTGCTGCGCATGCGCAGAACCTCTTCACAGTTCAAAACAATCAGTTTAGTTGTCCGTACATTACAAGCATTTACATCACAAACTGTTTTATAATTAAACTTGACACACATCAGACATTCTCCTTCAATCATTTGGGAGGTGAGATATAACGCAGGTAAGACATCAGTCATGATTATTCTTTTAAATATTAAGATAAAGCAGTAAGGATGTGTTTAACAGTGATTTTAACATGGTAAAATAGCTAACAACGATATACATGTACATTTATATCCAGATTAATCTGTATGTAAACGAGACGCAGTCGGTACATCAGCTGTTATCTTTGCACACTTATAATTATTATAATCTTTCTGTTTTTGCTTTATTTCAAGTTTCTTGTTTCTTCCCTGCAGTTATTTCTGTTAAACTGACACTTTATTTTCTCGTCTTTTCTTTAACAGTGTGTCTTATAACAGTAGCATTTAAGTTTCTTCACTACAGTTCACTAGTCTGTATAATGTATAGTTTAATTTATGTGTGTGTTGTGTTCACATGTGATCATGGCTTATTCATATATCTCATATATCTCTATATATCTGTATATATCTCATATATCTCTATATTCTTATATATCTCATATGTCTCTATATATCTCATATGTCTCTATATATCTCATATGTCTCTATATATCTCATATGTCTCTATATATCTCATATATCTCATATGTCTCTATATATCTCATATGTCTCTATATATCTCATATGTCTCTATATATCTCATATATCTCATATGTCTCTATATATCTCATATATCTCTATATTCTTATATATCTCATATGTCTCTATATATCTCTATATGTCTCTATATATTATATATCTCATATGTCTCTATATATCTCCATATGTCTCTCTATATATCTCTATATATCTCTATATATCTCTATATGTCTCTATATATCTCATATGTCTCTATATATCCTCATATGTCTCTATATTCTTATATCTCCTCATATGTCTCTATATATCTCATATATCTCTATATTCTTATATATCTCATATGTCTCTATATATCTCTATATTCTCTCTATATATCTCATATATCTCTATATTCTTATATATCTCATATGTCTCTATATATCTCATATATCTCTATATTCTTATATATCTCATATGTCTCTATATATCTCATATGTCTCTATATATCTCATATATCTCTATATTCTTATATATCTCATATGTCTCTATATATCTCATATGTCTCTATATATCTCATATATCTCTATATTCTTATATATCTCATATGTCTCTATATATCTCATATGTCTCTATATATCTCATATGTCTCTATATATCTCATATATATCTATATTCTTATATATCTCATATGTCTCTATATATCTCATATATCTCTATATATCTCATATATCTCATATGTCTCTATATATCTTATATATCTCTATATATCTCCATATATCTCATATGTCTCTATATATCTTATATATCTCTATATATCTCCATATATCTCATATGTCTCTATATATATCATATATCTCTATATATCTCTATATTCTTAGATAGAGATTTTGTTTCCCAGAAAATAAATGAATGGGGGATGGACACATACTCTGGTATAAGTGATGATCATTCTGATGCTGCTCGACAACAGGAGAGACATTATTACCTGCTGTCAGAACTACAGACACTGGTGAAGGACCTGCCCAGGTACACACATTACATCACAACATCACACAGTCCACCACAACACATGCCGCTCATATGTGTTTGTTTGTTCAGCTCTTTTCAGCAGCGCCTCTCATATACGACACTCAGTGATCTCGCTCAGGCTCTCATCGATGGAACGGTGTATGAAATAGTTCAAGGACTGCTGGACATTCAACACCTGACAGAGAAAAATCTCTACAACCAGAGACAAAAACTACACAGTGAACACAGAGGTGTGTGTGTGTGTCTACAGCTTTGACTAGATACTGTATACTAAAACAATAAGCTGGTGATGATTGAATGTCTGTCTGCCTGCTTGTCTGTCAATCTGTTTCAGCACTCAAGCAGGATTTGATTCGAAAACACAGACTAGCTCTGCAGACCTGCAAGTCTCATAATGTGGCTGTTCTGAAAACTAACCAGCGAACTGAAACGGAGGTAAAAGAATTTGTCTGTGTGTTTCACACATACACATGCATTCATTCACTTTTATGTGTCGCAGGCTCTGGAGCAGCGTGTGAGAGATGAGCAGAGGATGATGGATGAGAAGATTGTAGCTGAAATGGATCAGAAAGTTCTGGACCAGCAAAACACGCTGGAGAAAGCAAGCGTACCTGGATTCTACATCACAACTAACCCACAGGTTATACTATATAGACAAATCATATAGACTGGACACAGCAACATCAGATTTCAGTATGTGTGAGCAGAGATTCAGTTTGATTGTTTTCTTGTGATTCTTCCAGGAGGTGATGATGCAGATGAATCTGCTGGAACTGATTCTGAAGCTGCAGCAGAAGGAGATGCTTTCAGGAACACTACCCTGAGAAGGGAAGCGTGATGTCTGATGCTGCTGTATTTATAGACATACACGAGTCAAACAATTCAATTCTAAAACTATGAATGTTGTGTTGTAATTGTGTCACACTAGAATCAGTACACTGAGACTGTTTAGCAAGATGAAGGTTTCTTCTGAATGGTATTATTGTTGGAAAAGCAGTAGGACTTTTATTTTATACTGTTAAACCTGCTGACATGAAATTGATGGTGGTCTGGAAAAGTAAAAATATGACCATGTACAACCTTTATTTTCATTACAAATATAGTTTTGTACGTTTACATTAGCTGGAACTGTACATGTATAGTTGTTATTTTTGCTAGATGTGTAGCAGTTCGTGTTTGCTGAAGTTGTTTTTTTATAATAATAAAAAATATTATTCTGTATTTGTGGACATTAATTTTCTCAACAGGTTTTGTATAATAAATAAATGAAAACGAGTAAATGTGAACGAGTACAGACCCGGACTGGCCATCGGCCATTGTACTAAAGTGATCATTTCCGAATTCAGCATTCAATTATTTAAATAAATAATAATAAAAAATTAACCTATATATAAATCTAAACCCGTTAGTTTTGTCCTTTCCGCCAAAGCGAATAAAAACATGCGAGGCTGGAGGAAAAGCGGTCAGAAAACAATATTATCCCTAATAATATTATAGTGCACTATATAAGACATTAGGACCACTACATAAGATATACTATATAAGACATTAAGACCACTACATGAGATACACCATATAAGATATTAAGACCACTACATAAGATACACCATATAAGACATTAAGACCACTATATAAGATATACTATATAAGACATTAAGACCACTACATGAGATACACCATATAAGACATTAAGACCACTACATAAGATACACTATATAAGACATTAAGACCACTATATAAGATATACTATATAAGACATTAAGACCACTACATGAGATACACCATATAAGACATTAAGACCACTACATGAGATACACTATATAAGATATTAAGACCACTACATAAGATACACCATATAAGACATTAAGACCACTACATAAGATACACTATATAAGACATTAAGACCACTACATAAGATACACTATATAAGACATTAAGACCACTACATAAGATACACTATATAAGACATTAAGACCACTACATAAGATACACTATATAAGACATTAAGACCACTACATAAGATACACCATAAGACATTAAGACCACTACATAAGATACACTATATAAGACATTAAGACCACTACATGAGATACACCATATAAGACATTAAGACCACTACATAAGATATACTATATAAGATATACTACATAAGATATACTATATAAGATATACTACATAAGATATACTATATAAGATATACTACATAAGATATACTATATAAGATATACTACATAAGATATACTATATAAGACCATACATAAGATACACTACATAAGATATACCACTACATAAGATATACTATATAAGACATAAAGACCACTACATAAGATACGCTATATAAGATATTAGGACGCGATTTCGGACTCATTCACTTACTCGTGTCCGAATCATTTCAGAGAATCAGATTCGTTTTAATGAATCAGTTCAAAACGACTCATTTCGAGTTTTCGAGTCTCTTTTGTAGAGCATTAAATATTAAGTTTAACACTGAATATTTTATTTTTAGCGCTATATTTCGGCTGCACTTGCATTCTTTTATTTTTTATTTGATGTATTTTGAGGTTTTGTCTTCAGATCTGTTAACCTGAGGAAATGCGTCACGTATCTCACTGGTCTAAATGAAAAAATTACATTATATAATATGTTGGCATGTTTTTATACAACTGTAAATAACACCAAAGGTTGTGTTTACTTTTGTTAGTAATTTCACATCTTTGACCGGAAATAAAGGGGTGGAGTCAAATAAATGATTGACATCATTCACCTGCGAGAACGTCAACACAGTGAAATGGATAGCAGAACATGAGGACATCCCAAAATACATCAGTCTGGACGTTAACAATGAAGTACATGAAGATCAGAGAGAATCACACTCTTAAAATGAGGTACAAAATGTCATTGTCTTGATTTTATGGTCCTTTACACATGGGCAATTCCACGCAAATGTCACATCCGAATCATTTCAGAGAATCAGATTCGTTCGTTCAAATGAACTCATTTGAAGTTTTCCCATAAGAAAAGGTTTCTAAAATAGGACCCGAGATTGATGTCTTTCAGTTTATCCAGTGATGAGATGTGGATGAGCTGTAGAAACAGGTGTCACACTACATTTCATCAGTAATCCGGAGTCACACCCAGAACAGGAAACAGCAGAACTTTGCACTTCCTGTGACCGTCAGATGGGTTCGACCACACAGGTTGTGATGGATGAAGGGGATTTTCAGGGTGTGTTTGCACAGATCATTCTGGTTTGTGTTTGTTTTGTGTATTTGTGAGCATTTGCTGTGTTGTGCCATTGGAGGGCAGAGCAGAACAACGAATGAGTCTCATGATCGCAGATATTAAACACAAAACTCAAGCTTTAGTCTTCATTATTATACTTGTGTCTTATACATCTGTCAGGATAGATAAATAGATAGATAGATAGATGTTTTAAACTATCTTCAGTAGATACAAATGTGCAAGTCAGTTACTGAAATTGAATTACGGTTCTGAATGATGCAGTTTTACTATAGATGGATAGATGGATGTTTTCTAAGTAAAAATGGTCATTTATTGAAATATAATTAAGGTTGTGAAAGAAGGAGTTTTACTGTAAAAGACAGCGTGAAGCAGCTGATGTTAGATGTAAAGATGTAAATGCAGGTGATATTGTGTATCAGCAGGTGAATGTAATTGAAAAAATGATGGTTTTGATTCTACTTAACCATTCTGATTATTTAGCTATTTTTCCAGTAGTTTTCAAGAAGCCAACCACTGATGTCACAGGTCGACAACAGCTAGTCATAGTTTTATTCAGGTAACTCGTTGGTTGAAAGTAAAGTAAGTCGTTGGTTGAAAGTAAGTCGTTGGTTGAAAGTAAGTCGTTGGTTGAAAGTAAGTCGTTGGTTGTAAGTAAGTCGTTGGTTGTAAGTAAGTCGTTGGTTGTAAGTAAGTCGTTGGTTGTAAGTAAGAAGTCGCTATTGTAAGTCGCTATTGTAAGTCGCTATTGTAAGTCGCTGGTTGTAAGTCGCTTGGTTGTAAGTAAAGTTGTAAGTCGCTGGTTGTAAGTAAGTCGCTATTGTAAGTCGCTATTGTAAGTCGCTGGTTGTAAGTCGCTAATTGTAAGTCGCTATTGTAAGTCGCTATTGTAAGTCGCTATTGTAAGTCGTTGGTTGTAAGTCGTTGGTTGTAAGTAAGTCGTTGGTTGTAAGTAAGAAGTCGTTGGTTGTAAGTCGTTGGTTGTAAGTCGTTGGTTGTAAGTCGTTGGTTGTAAGTCGTTGGTTGTAAGTCGCTATTGTAAGTCGCTATTGTAAGTCGCTATTGTTGTGAAGTCGCTATTGTAAGTCGCTTGGTTGTAAGTCGCTATTGTAAGTCGCTATTGTAAGTCGCTATTGTAAGTCGCTATTGTAAGTCGTTGGTTGTAAGTCGTTGGTTGTAAGTCGTTGGTTGTAAGTCGTTGGTTGTAAGTCGTTGGTTGTAAGTCGTTGGTTGTAAGTCGTTGGTTGTAAGTCGTTGGTTGTAAGTCGTTGGTTGTAAGTAGTAGTATTGATTTCACCAGCAACAAGGAAGGCAAATGTGAATGTTTCTCTGTTTCTGATGTAGATTATTGGTCCTCTATAAGATGTTCTGAGCAATTCCTATTATTTTATGATGCCAAGTGTTTCTCAGTATTAACCTGATCTCACGGGAATTCCCACGCATTTTACGAGATGTTAATTCGTACAATTCAGCATTACAAGAGATTAAACAAATTTGTAGGAATTAGCCACCTCGTAAAATATGTACTGTGAGATTGTGTTCTCATTATTGTAACAGGAAACACTGTCAGAGTATTTTAGCAGAATGTTCCGTCTACATCAGATGGAAAATATAAAGATATTATTTGTTTTATAAAACTGGGTCTGGCTCTCATACACACTGACTGAATGTTTCTCTGGAGTTTGTCACAACATCTACACAGTATTACACTTTTTTTATTTGTGTGTTTAATTGGGTTATTGTGGAGTAAATAAAGAGGAATGTTTTTATTGCTGGTATAAGTTGTACAGCAGCTGTTATAAAGCTTTGCATCAGCAGGTTTCAATGATGTTTCTTTGAAGCACATAATAAAAACACGCTGCTCACGTCGTTCCTGTTGCGCGGCCTAAATTCTATTTTCTGCACTGTGTCAATGTAAAACCAGGACAGAACCTTCACAGAATCACTTGTGTCTGTGGGATTTGACCCGAGATCAGCTGGACTCTACCGAGACTTCTTCTGTGTCTGTATGAAATCAAGTGAAGCTCTCCAGTGTTTCACACACACGCACAGAATAATGAATGTGTGTAATCCATCCAAGAAAAAGCTAAAAATGTGCCCAGTATGACTTAGAAATAATCCAGGACCAAACCAGAGCCAGTCACGTAAAGAATGAAGTGCAGATATTTCATTACTGTACTTGGATAAATAGTTTTTTAGCCTATAACTGTACGGTATAGTTTTTCTGTGTTCTGAATAAGACTCGTCTTGTTGTTGTATTATTTGTGGAAAGTGAGAGTGGTGTGTAGGAGCTTGTGAGTTTGTTTGAAATGGAAAAACTTGCCTCACAACTTTGTAACCTGTTGTTTTTGTTTCTTAAATACCGTTTTCTGAAATGGTAAACAATCTACAATGTCTAATTTTCCGAATAAGATGCCCGTCTCTACTTATTTTTCAGAAGTATTTTTATGGATGAGTTGCTTTTTATAACAGAAATAAATGTGACGTGGATTACAGTGATGTTGTGTTTCTGGCATGAAGTGAAAGGTGAATTACAGTCTGAAACATTGACTTTATTTATTATAACTGTTTGCTTGTTTTAATTCACGTGACCAGAGTCACATCAGCCGAAAGGAGAAAGTCATTCTGGACGATGAAGATAAGGAGCAGAAGCATGTATTAGGAAAGTAAATGGGGTCAATTTAGATTTTAAATTGAGGCAGGAGAAAGTATTTTAATATCCACTTCATCTTTACTATCAGATAACTGCAGATGGTTGAAAGTTCTTTGTGGTTTTTGGCTTCTGGTCTGGGAAGGACGTGTCATTCCTAAAAATATGAGCTGAATGTTAGTGTATATTTAGGACGAATGTTGAAGGAAAACAGTTTATGTGTTTAGACTCTTTGTTTCCACGAGTAAACAAACAGACATTGTTTTCATCCTGCAGGGAAGAGAAAGACATTCATTTAATTGAACAAAGATCAGATTTTCAGTTTTAACACAAGCTTCGTTTAAGATGACTGTGGAGCTGTTGAGATTCAGCGTATGACGTCAGAGCAGATCTGCGAGTCTTAAATCCTGTCGTGAGTTTTGCCAGGCTGGTGTTTTTCATTGCAGCAGACACAGCGGTGATTGACAGCCTGTCTTCAGGACTGAGGTTAGCTTGGCAGCGTTCTTGAATTGTCTAGGCTGGGCAAACTGGTCTCAAGGCATTTTCCCATTACACCTTTGCATTGGATGACAGTCAAAATAGCTGTGCTGTCAGATTCAGACCCCCTGCATTGACCTAACAGTGCTGAATTATGCCATCATTCATCTCTCTCTCTCTCTCTCTCTCTCTCTCTCTCTCTCTCTCTCTCTCTCTCTCTCTCTCTCTCTCTCTCTCTCTCTCTCTCTCTCTCTCTCTCTCTCCTTCGCTCTCTCTCTCTCTCTGGCTCTCTCTCTCTCGCTCTCCTCGGCTCTCTCTCCCTCCCCCTCTCTCTCTCCTCTCTCTCTCTCTCTCTCTCTCTCTCTCTCTCTCTCTCTCTCTCTCTCTCTCTCTCTCTCTCTCTCTCTCTCTCTCTTCTCTCATCTCTGAATCAATCCAGTGATCTGAGTGCTGGAGATGAGTTTGTATCCAGAGGTCAGCGCTGGTCCAGTGGATAAGACTGCTGAGAAAAGTCCCTTATCACATCAGCAGAAGGACGTTTCTCTGACCTTCACAAACATTCCTGTGAGTCCAGAGCAGCACAGATCATTCAACACCGACTGTTCAGCCAAACACTGCCACTATCTCATCGCACACATTTTACCACCTGTTTTCTTTACTGTTTTGTGAGAGAGTTGCCTGAGAGTTCAGAGAGTTTCCTATTTTCAGACTGTCATTTGTGCATTATTTTTACTTTGTAAGGCTGTTGCCAGGGTGTTGTTATGTTGTTGATGAAAGTGATGATAGTTGGTATAAATGTGGCATGGATCTGAGGAGCATTTACGTTCCTTATTAAAGAGAGATCATTTGGCAGAGTTTGAAGAGAACCCAGTGCAGACGAATACACGCATGTATGCGGGTGTGAGATTCGACTGGCAGCAGCAGGTGGATCTGGTGGTTTCTATGGCCATGGATGCTCATTGATGACAATTACAGAAATGGATTTCATCCCATTTGAATTGTTGTGTCAAACGTGTCCACCTGTCCTCCTGAACAAAGATCTTTATGGTGCCATATGCAAACACATAGATGAAAGAGCAGGAATAACAGAGAAGTGAATAACACAGACAGTGTCTCTTTACGACCAACAGCGTGTGTGTCTGTATTATTCTCTGATGAACACTGAACACTTTTCTCTTAGTGCTAAAGAACATATACAGTGAAGGCCAAACAGCTAAAACATCTTATGCAATATCTGTCATAATTATATTATTTATTATTATTTTATATTTTATTATCTTGGTCTTGGTCACACTAGACTTTCTTGTTTTATTAGATTCTGCGTTACATCATTGAAACCATATTATGTGCCATTGCTAATGTGTCTTTGTGCAGAAGATCAGATGTTCTTTTTTTAAATTAAAATGCTCAAAATGTTTATTTTGACTCAATTTGATATGCTGATGATATAATTAGCAATAGAAATGTAAAATACATGGATTGTCTTTAGTGGTCTGTGGATGTTTGGACGTCACTGTATTGATCTGTATTTCACCATGAGGCACAACACTTTAGTTTGCTGGTCTAATTCAGTAAATTATATAACAGTCAAATTACCCATAATGCTGTTGTTCTGTAGGGAATGTGTGTTTACAAAATAATCAGTATGAAAGCGATCAATCTTCATATTTCAGTTCTCACTGGCTTTGTTACCTGCTTGTTTAGACATTTTAAAGAGGTCAACACAGAAGTTAAAGCGTGAGTCATTAAATCTCATTATTATTAGCGTGGTAAAACATCTGCTCACTTCAGTATGGCCTCACGGAGGATCATCACAGTTTCAAACATGTGTAAATCTCACCCAACAGAAGAATAATGCTGACAAAAACAGACAAAAGGACATGTTTAACATGTGGTTAAATCTATGATATGTTTGGGGAACTTCAACCTTGTTAATGTATCTCACTGTAAAATTGTGTTGCAGTTAAATGTTGCAGATGCACTTTATGAATTTGGCACATCTAACGCACCTGCATGGCACCTGAGAGCCGCCTATGTGTAAAATATCGCCGTACATGCACAAAACTCCCATCAGCGTTTAAAATGCAAAACTGTGAAACTGCTCCAAAGTGCCGAGTGTCACATTATGGTATTAGAAAGCGTTCGGCCGAATCATCTGCTGCTCGTTTATCACCTCCACGGGACCCTCGGCTACCGTCTGGCCCCGATTCACATCTAAATCACCACGGCCGACTGCTCTCATCACGAGCACAGATTACCGGCGCTAAACCTGCGAGCATATGTGTGTGAATCCTGCCACGTTCAGCTGTGATGGAGGCAGATTCGCTCTGGCCCTGGTGTGTTAAGCACTTCTCTGCCTCCATATGACACTAAACTGACCCTGAACAAACATTAGAATGACCTTAAAGATCCTCTGGAGGACAGAGATGATACAGTATTAGATTAAAGTCTGAAAGTGACTTTACGCCCAGCATGAAAACACTCACAAACACAAATCAGACCCTGAAATCACTGCCAAATCTGTGGCATCTTACAGGTGTCTCATCTTGGATGTTTTTCTTCATTTAAAATAGGTTCAAGTCACATACATTTTAGAGCCATTTTTGCTTTCCAAACAATACAATAAGTATTAGTTGCAATATTCATGCAATATTTATTTGAAACGCTTCATGTGCACTTGGGAAAACAATTTAATATGGTGAAATTAGATTTTTTTATTGTACTTGTAATGAAATCTGTGAAATAAAGTCTAGCGCAGAAATAAACATGTTTGTGAGATTCCACAATTAGATTAAAGTTTGACTGTCATTTAAAAGCGTCTCGTCATGTTGTCGCAGAAATTCTTGTGTCAGTTGTTTGTTAATTTACTTGCGGTTTTATGTGTTGATCTTATAGTAATTCATCATCACGGTCTCCTGTGTGTTGTTTGTGTGTGAAAGCTCCTTCAGAAGACAAAAGCTGATGTTTGTTATAGTGCATCTAGCGGTCCTGATGCTGTGGTTTTGTCCAGCACTGGCTCTCATCTGTTGTCAGGGAAACGTCCCTGGAAGACACGCACGTGTTTTCTACTGGCTCATATCTATGAGACGATGGGACACATGGAGAAGCTCTAGGCTCCGATCACACGACGGTCCTGAATCATCAGTTATCATCACAGAAGCAGGCCGGAATGACTTTATAATAGCTGAACAATGACGGTGTAATTTTTTGGACCTTGTCTTGCTTTAAACAATGGCATAATTAAACTTAGCAAATAGACGTATTTTATGTTAAGCGCCGACTAGAATGAGAACAATTGGACCCTGGAGTGTTGAAATCACATAGATGAATGTTTGCACAATAGATGATGTACTCGTCTCTATCCATCAGGGCACACGAGCGGCTTTAGAGAGATGTGTTTGTCTGTGTAAAACTCACATTGGTGTAGTGAATGACTGCTGGACACGAGTGATTTATGTCTCTCTTTTACTGCAGGTCTGTGCCATTTTTCATCTGCTAAAACACTTGCTTACTGTTGTTTAGATTCTTACACTTTCAGAATAGTAGTAAAGATATATTTATATGACACAATTATATTTTTGTCTAAAAACATTGAATGATTTTTACAATCATGAGAACTTAATGCTTACGGCTAAAAATAACAACCGTAATAGTAATGTTTTTCTTGTGACATGTCCATCCACAGATAATAACTGTAAGACCTTTGTCTTATTAGATATTTATTTCAGGATATTATGAAGAAGAATGTAGTAATATCTCTCTGCTGTTCAGTTGTTGTCTTTCACCATTTCTATTTATTTCCTTTCATGCACAATTAGCTGGATTTTATTTCTGTAGTGAAAGCTCGGCCGGTCTCTTTATGAACAAAAGCCTGTCGTGTTTCAGTTCTCTCTCCGCTCTCGTCCCTGAAGGACTTTGTCGTTCAGTATTCATGTGAACCCGTGCGGCGGCATTGAGCTGAAGAGCTCAACAGGCCATTAGAGCAGATGGGATCGAACACAAGACTGTAAACTCACTCCAGGAATATCTGCCTCCAGTTTATACTGAAACAAATACTCGGTTTTTCTCAAACACAATTACATTACACAAACTATACACTGAATACAAATTCAATTCCTGTATATATTCTTGGTGATTCTGTAAAGTACGGATCAAATACTGTTTTGCATGGGCAGATTTTGTTGTAGGATATAAAACGTGTATTTAATGTAGTCTTGGCTGTCTCTAGTTTAGTGTCATTTTTGTTTTTAAAGATGATGGCACAACACAATCTGTTCATGTTGACATCCATCTCATTATCAGCTTCATTACGTGTCATCAAATTTTACAACCTATGACATGAACGTTTTCAGCCATTTCTCCATGTGTTTATCACAGTTAATGAGCCGTTTTTAACATTGTTTTTCCTCCTGCTCTCTGTGACTCTCATGACCCATTATAATGTCATAACCAGTAAACACTTGTCTAATATTTACATCTATTTATTTAGCAGATGCTTTTATTAAAAGCGATTTACAAATGAGAAGTGCTGTGATAATATCTGTAGATTAAATTACAGTAATCATAAGCAGACGGCTATAATCGTTCATGTTTGTCCATGACACTTTCTCTGATGTAAATGAAGAGAAGCAGATAATATGAAGGCAAACAGTGTCTAATCACAGTTATCTGATCTCAAAGCCACAATTAAACTAATTACAGGGCAGAATATTACCTCTGTTTTTAGTTCATTATCAATTTATTCATTAGACGCCTCCAAACAGCACAGAGGATTAAGCTTCAGTCAGTGTCATTATGGTCCAGTAACAAAACATGTCTGAGACGGTAAAGTTGAAGGTTTTCCAAAGGGTTTATCCCATGCATTTCAATGCAGAAGATTATAAATCTACAAAGGTTTATTTTAATGTTAATAATAAAAGCAAGCTATAAAAAAAGACAAAAGTAAAAAAGGTTGTTAGATGTAATCATAGGGTTAGGGTTAATCATGAATCATGGCGTATAAGTGTATAAGATTAAAATCAATACAGTTTAACAAATAAACATATATATATATATATATACGTTTAGAGTTTTGAAAAAGACCTGTTTCATCATAATAGTTGCAGTGCATCATGAAAGTATAGGAGGTCACTGATGTGCTCCTTTGAGCATCTCTCGTTTCCATGGTAACAGCAGCATCACTGATGGATGAATATGTCTTTAGGATTAGGAAGAATTACTTTTTTAATAGAATTCATCTTATAAGGATGTTTATTTTTTACACACATCATTTAACTGGCTGAAAATATAACCTTGAAATATTTCATATTGACCGAGTAGCATTATGTGAAATATTTCAGTCATAGTGAAATTAATAACTTTGATGCTCGTTATCTCAGAACTAGTTTTTTTTTGTACTTCAGCCTGGTTTTTACAGATGGGTTCACATATTAAGGTTAAATTGGTGAAATTGAAGTGGATTTTTATCTGCACACGTCTGCTGTCTGTGTGAGGAAACACAAGCAATGTTTCATTAAAATATCACCATTGAATCAAAGCATATAAAACAGAGACATTTCGAAGAATATTTCTGTAGTAAAATGACAGTTTACATTCACTACACTATTGTCTGTTAAACTCCACAGAGAACAAAGATTAAAGTCTCATAAGAGTCTCCACATGTCCTGTGTGACAAACAGACACAAACTTTCATCTCAACACAAAACATCAGAAGGTTTGGAACACGGGTCATTTGGGTGATTTAGTGATGCTTTGATGGTTTTTTTGGAGCAGATGTGGTCCACAGACATGATCACTGTTGATACATGTAAACTGTCATTTTAATGAAAACTGTCATGTAAAGATTCTTCAGAAATTCTCATTTTGTGTTTCATGAAACCACATGAGGGCGAGTAAATAAACCAGGCCATAGTGTTTCTATTTTAAATAAAGGATGATGTTTTTTGTTAAACACAACAGACATGTACAGCTTATCCTGTAAGGTTACTTCATTTCACATATGAGACCTTAAATATCTCATGAAGTTTAAAGTTTAGGATGAAGGTCCGAGCTGTTTAAATCTGTTTATCTGTTTGTCTGTAATATCGTTCACTACTATCACATACAGCTCCTTCAATAACTGATGTACCTGTAATGTGATTTCATACAAATGCACTTCTCTCGAGCGAGGTCGACTCTGAGCTTCTGAAAAATAAATTGCTTTTGAAAGCTGTACTAGCAGATGGCGGACATCTTGCTTAGCATGGGAGGAGCGGATGTTCTGGCTCGGTACCGACCCGATGGCACGGTCTGTGATTGACCACAGGTGCAACGGTCCATTTATAGTCCCACGTTACCTCACCCATCTGCATTGAAACAGTTATCACCGATGACACCCAATGTAATTGCTAATTACACGCCTCGGCAACCCCATTTTCTCTCTCTCTCCATCTTCTTCTTTGCTTTTTCTGAGGCAAAAATCGAGAGAATTATTGTTTCTTTCTTGTGTTAGTTGAAAAAAGAGACACAGTGTTTCTGTGAGCGAACTGCTTTAATGATTTCTCACATGGTTTGTGTCAATTTAATATTATGATTTATTATGTGAATATTATGATTCTTTTTATTGGAAACATGATTTCATAGCAGCTGTTTTTATAACAGAAATATGTGACGTGTCAGTAAAGTTGGACAGATTGTGACATTGGTGCATTGGCATTTTCAGTGTAAGATTAGAAAGAACTGGTTTTGTGTTTGTAATATTGTGAGTAAATCTGGTTTATGTTCACATACAGTACAAAAGAAGTGATAAATCTATATTTTATCACTGGTGTCTAAACTTTTGCCTAATCCTGTATAGCGTGTGAAGTTTAAGTCATGACTTTTATAATTGTCTTTATATTCCAGATATGATCATCTTAATATCTCACACATGACTTCATTGCGATGGCAGATAATTAGGTTGATAATGAAAGTAAAATGCCAGCGGTTAATGAAGCACAAAGGGACGTGAGAAATGGAAAGTGTTATCAGTAAACAAAGTGTGATGTATCAGCGGCTCGCTCAACTTTACAGTCTTCATTCATCTGCGTCTCTGAAAGGTCAACGTTCATCTTACACTTCTGTAAATATGTAGATATTGTTTATTCTGCTGGGGTTGAGATACATCTCTAACATTTTAACATATCTTTAAAGGTCACGGGTTCAATTTCTGCATATGGTTAATAATAAAAAAAGATTGTTCTGTATCTTTAAGAGTTCTGCTTTCCTGATGCCATCTGTCTGTCTTGTGACATTTCTAAAGCCGTGTTTCTTTTCTTTCATTCTCTTGAAGTTTACCAAACACCTCCTGGCTTTAAGTTACATCAGTCATATATCTCAATTGAAAACAATAACGCTAACACACACTTTTCTCCTTCAAACCATGTGTATTTGAAAAGCTCTGTGTAAACTAGTATGAAACACTTGAGTCTGTTGTTGATGTCAAAGGATTCATTTCATTATTTTCTCATCTGAATCATCTTTTAACATGGACAGATTGTGTGACGCTTTCATCCTCAAAAACATGAACAAAACTACACAAGATAAAAGAAAATACAAACCAGATGACATTAAATACAACCTTCAGTGAGGACAAATATGGTTTCTATTGATGAATATGATGACTTCAGGTTTATATGACAATAATTAGTGTAAAACCATTCAAATTCAAGATGCATTCAGAAAGAACTTCAAACTACAAACACAAAAGAAAAGCAACACTTTTACACATTTAACAGACTTTACAGACGTCTGGATGTGTTTATGTGTTTAGTTTCATTTATCAGGATTTTTACTGGAGGGGTCGGAGGATGAATTTGTGTGTGTGAACCGTATAGTCCTCGCGAGTTTTACTCTGGATGTGTTTGACAGATGTTGTGCTCTTCTGGGGATGTTGAGGTCTTTCCTCCACCGGCCCGTGACTCGCTTTCTGGATCACCTGACAGATGACCTATACAGACAGACTTTGTGTTATGAATGAGACTTGTAATAGGTTCATACATCTTTGGAAAACAACATGTAACAAAGAGAAGTAAAAATATGATTGTGAGTTCTTGTTGCCTTTCCCAGAGAAGAGGTTTTGTTTTTCTTGGAAGTCTTGTTCATCTTGATACAACATCATTAGGTTCTGTTCAATATCAACATGCACAAAGATTTAAGATTTAGAATTTCCTGTTGCACAAATTGATGAAATGCTAAAAACATTCACAAATCATATGAGATTTCTGTAACATCTCAATTATTTCTGCTAGCAAATGGAAACTTTTGTTTAAGTCTCATGTGTGTTTCAGATATTTCTTCTGAGAAAGAGTCAGAAATCTCACAAATATCTCTGTCATTAGAGTTTCAGAAGACATCTCAACAATATTAAAAGTAAGATGCGTAAATGAAACGCTGTTGAGAAAACCTGTCTTGCAGTTATCTGTAACATTATGTTTGAAGCATCTCGAGTATTATAGTAAAAGCACAGTAACACAAAACTGAGAAACTGAGTCTGGTCTAATTCAGGTGATTTTATATTCAACTCATGCATGTATTTAATTGAATGTGTCTGGAGTGACAGGATGTGATTGGCTGTCTTATACAGAAAGTTTCCAGATGTTTTTGGCGTTTGATGTGTTTGTTTCATGTGGCACTTTGTCAAATCATTTAGCACATCAGTCAAACTCAGAACATCTTAATCTGCCAAGCGATGCAAACATCAGTCTGACATGAGTATATTGAAACACAACAGATATCACATTAATGTGCATTAGATCTGAAAAGAGGAAGGTTGAAATAAGTGTTTATGGGCATGTTGATGAAAGATTAGATTCAGATCAGAATCATAGAAATGATATATCTGCAGTGAGAAACCTATTGAACTACATGAAATATCAATAACTTCAGCCCCACCCTGATACACGTGTGCTATTAGACTGGGATTGATGATCCACAATGACTGGCAATAATTCACTGGTAAAACCGGTTTTGAATTATTTAACTGCGGCTCATTATTGCTGAGACTGAATTCCCGGTGACAAATCTTAGTGGTTGTGCAGAGCTCTGAGAAAGATGACAGTAGCCATTATCCTATTTACACAGCTGCTGGGAGCCATAAATTATCCCTCTGACACATGAGCATTTATTTCACTCTTTCATCGAGAGTTTGTGCTGCTGGACGCTGAAGAAGCATTTCCATATTCACAACTTTCTATTGCGTTACATCATTCCTCACATGAGATTCGCTCTTATATTCCCATCTAGAGAACTAAGCGTGGATCTCGATCAAGGTGGAAGGAAAGGCGATCGAGTGATTCAGCGTTCAGGTGGGGAGGAAAAGAAAAACGTCTTGGGAAGATCTTGGCACAGAAGATCATCTCGACCGGGTGGAGACTGAAGACTTTCCGATGTTTTCTGACACTGATGGATGAGGACAGAACGATGTGACGATGGACAGACTGCATCTCGGAGAAAAAACTGTGAATATAGCAATTAATCTTAAAATGCTGAGATTCTGCAGTGTGTTTCCGTCTGAAATACACAAAATATCTCGTTTCAGTTTCCACACAGCCTTGCTGTTTTCTGTTTTACGTTTAACAGTTCAGAAAGTAAAGGCTATACTGTAAACCAGTTTTTGTAGAAGTACAATAATGACAATGTTTTTGTTATTACATTTCGTTAGATTTAAGCTTAAAAGTCAAACCAATGGAACAAGAAAAGATATACGTTCTCTGAAAACACAAATATTAATAGTGGAAAAAATCTCCATCATGTGCAGTTAATTTGCACAGTTTACCCAGAAATTAAACTTCTTTCTTCACTTATTTATTCTCATGTCATTGTCAAACCTGTATGACTTTCTTTCTTCATCAGAACACAAAAGAAGAGATTTTGAAGAATGTTGAGAATCAAACAACACTGACTCCATTGACTTGAAACCATTGAAACCACTGAGACATTTCTCACAATATCTTCTTTTGTCTAAAGAAAGAGTCACATACAGGTTTATAAACCACATGAGGATGAATAAATGATTCATATATCCCTTTAATGACAGTAAATCTGGTACACGTCATCATCAGAGAAGGGCTTTAATGTGTTTGTGCATGAAGAGAACATGAAGATTTCTCTTATAATGACACTGATAGATAAAGAAGAACACCTAACATTAAAACATTACATTACACATGCTGAAAAACTGAGATCAGTTGTTTTAATAGTTAGTTTACACAAATGATTAATTTCTTCAGAACATTGCTCATAATTGCCATAAATTCTGTTTATTTGTGTTGCTTTCAGTGTTGAACAAATTGGATTAATTTCTATTTGGAAGTGATTGTGAACACTACAGATGGCCTGTAATCTTTGTCAAGCAGTTTCTTTGCCAGAGTTTAATGCGATGTGATTTTCATTTCAAAGCAAACCTCTGACACGCGTGACTTCATCCGGTTACCACGATGAAGCCGACAGAAGCTCGTCTGTTATTTTGTTACTCTTACTGTTTCCAAAATGAACAAATAGATTTAGTTCTGAGTCCCTCCAGATAAACAAACTATTTTACTAAAGAGTCAGACATCAGAAAAATATCAGTTTATACATGAGTTATCTATTTTAAATAATGTAAATATTCATGTGTTATGAATGTGAACACACGTTTATGAGAGGAAACAAACTTTGTAGGATTTCTGTGAATTAAAATACACAAAGCAGAAGCAAAATAAAATCCAACAAATGAAGAAGAGATGACTCTTTAAAGAACATCAAATATTATTATTATAATTGTCATGTGTTCATTTATGACAAATATGAACTGTTATGAATGTGAAAACAGCACTTTATCTGACTATGAAACATCATGATTTAAACAGAATCAAATGCTTTAAAACACTTTAAGAGAGACTCACATGAGGATTTAAACCATCAGTATGATGAAAACCTTTGAGAAAAACGTGATTTATTCATGGTAAGATTGACATTTGCACGAAATTGTCCTGTAGTGACTTGATGTTTCTTACATTATGTCTGTGACTTCTAACTCTGGCAGATGAAGAAGTCATATGAAAAAGTATTTTCTAGCTCTTGAGAAAGAAAGCATTACATGGAAAGTTAACTGTGAAATGATTTCTGTTCTTACTCACTCTTGGTCTGGTGTCAGAAAGAGGCCAATTACATCGAGGTGAAATGGAGGAGTCCCCGCCGCCCGTCAGCTGGCAGCTCCATTGAAATTGTGTACTTACCCTCGCGGTGCTGAAGAAATGAACTAGCGCTCCTCGTCTAGAGATGTGAAGGACTCGGGTTAATGGCGAGACTCGTCTCCGCGGCCGCACGAGCGATGCCACCTTCCGTGACGATGTTGTTTTCCAGTGAAATGTATGACATTATAAAGATGAGCGAGTCGGATAGAGATATTGGAATTTGGCCAGGTCAATTTCATAGATCTATCTCTCGGGGCGATGTGTGAGACGTGGATGATGATGATGATGATGATATCTGTGACATTTCGGCAGCAGAGCTGTGCTGTATGTTAAAGTATCTCGGTAAGATGGATCTGCGCCGGCCATTCCGCCAAATTCCATTTTGTTGAGAGAAAATGACTGTGATTCCCAGCAGACTGATGCTTGTGTTGGATTTGAGTTGGAGAAACTGACAGGAGCGAATCCAAAAAAGTGATTTTAAAACTCAATAGAGCTATCAGAGCCGCTTCTTTCTGAGGTTTCTGCTCTCCGGCCCAAATCTCACTGCTGACTCCAGCGGGAAGCGGTTAGTAAATTGAAGCATTTCAAGTTATTTTCACCATGTGTTGCTGAATGTTTCCAACATTTACTTGTTCGGTAGAGACGGACGAGAGATATCTGGAAGAAATCTCATATTAGCTGTTTAATAGTGCTGCTTTCTGTACTGTTTCATACTTTTTACACAAGATTTACCACAATATGAGATGGGCAATTCCATGTAAATGTCAACCTTATCAGGAATAAATCACGTTTTTCTCAAAGGTTTTCATCATACTGATGGTTTAAATCCTCATGCGAGTCTCTCTTAAAGTGTTTTAAAGCATTTGATTCTGTTTAAATCATGATTTTTCAGATAAAGTGTGTTTTCAGAATTATCACATTCATAACAGTTCATATTCCTCATAAATGAACACATGAATATTATAATAAAATAACTATAATATTTTATGTTTTATTCAATAGTTTGATAATAAATACATTCTGTGAGAATTTATATTTCAGGATACATCCATAATGCTGGAATTGCCCAGATATTATACATTTTGTCATGGTATTTTTAACTTTTGTGTGGAATTTTAATGTTCACTAAAACACACAAAATGTTTTTTTAAATAAGTAATGTTTATTTCCACCCATATCAAAGAGTTTTCTTATATTTATGGCAAAAATGAATGTCACTTTTTTAACGAATGAGATTTAACAAACCATTTAATAAATAATTTGTACAGACACTAGACTTCTGAACATGAGTAATAAAACCATGTAAAGCACACAAGGGATAAATGCACACAACGTGTAGATCACAATATTTGCAGGTCACAAGTTTAAATGGCAGTGAAAGTTCAGCTTGAATTCACTTTAGATTGATTTGATCCATGAATCATAGATATCACAGCAGTATTGTATTACCATCTGATACCGTGACTATACCGTGGTACTCCAGCACTTTCTGAAAGAGTATCTTACTGTATTCTGTCCTGACTAGTGTTACAGTACACAACATGTGTGTGTGTCAGGACTCTTAATGGGATATCTTTATACCTGCTCTTTCTTTCTTCCCAGGAGTTGTATAGTGGATGTCAATCAAACTCAATCAAGCTAAACGTTTGTACTGCGGGAATCACTGGAGGCCATTCATGATCATGAGCTCCTATTGGCTTTTGTTATCTGTTCAGTCCAGTGAGGAATCCCGTTTCATGTGTTTCATGGGCAAGACTGTATGATGTGTGTGTGTGTTTGTAATGACAATACAAACACATTAAAAATGGTCATACATGATGTAATGTTGATCAATCATTTAAATAAAGCTCCCGAGTGAAATGTGATGTTGAACAGACGTCTGTAGATCTGCTCATTGGTGGTACATTGAATCTCCAGCATATGGATCTCAGAGGATCAAATATCCTACAGAGCCATTTGCTGAAGAGTCCTGAACATTTCCTACAGGGTCTTTCTTCATTTCCTTAAATTCTTTTTTGTGATAAATGTGGGTCATATTTCTAGCAAATTTATGTCCTCTCTGGAGCCGTAAACTAGATTTGAGAGGAAACCTGATGCCGCGGTCGGAGGAGGAAACTCATCCTCACATCAGTCCTGATTATAGAGCTCTGCTCTCCCTAATGTGAACACTGAAGAGAGAGAGAGAGAGAGAGAGAATGATTACATTCAAACTAATGAACCTGCACAAACAGCACATTCACCAATTAAAGGGTTTGTTCACCCCAGAATAAAAATCTAATTGTCATCATTTACTCGTCATCTTTATTTTTCTTCTTCTGTGAACACAGAAATGTTCTTGTTCATCAAATCACATTATAAAGTGATCTTTTTCCACTACAAAGAATATTTGATGTAACATTTTTTGTGGATGTTTTAAAGATTTTACCAGTGTACTATATTCATATACAGTAGCACATGAGATGACATCTGTACATTATAATGTGAGTGAAGAAGGTGATGATGTCACAGGACGGACCTTTAGAGATGATTGATTGAGGGCGACACATGCAGACGTTATAATCCTTCAATCTGTCTAATGGAAACATTCTTCTGATTTCCTCAAAAATATTTTCTGCTTTTCTAAGGAAGTATGTGAATCACTTTGAGTCAGAAAGGTGAGGCGGGTGACCCGTTTTGAGTTTATAACAATAAACACAGCCCCGTCATATACTTCACAGCTGTTTTTAAACTTCTTGATCTATCTCTTTATCATGTGCAGAACGTCTGCTTGATCCAGGAGGATGCCACACTTGGATCAGAGGTCAAGGGTCACGGATAACAAGCATATTTCAGAGCTGATGTCTGGATGTGATTCAAACTGTGAGAGAATCCAAACAAACCAGGTAAGATATTATTATTCTATATATGACCTTTCAGTGTGTGATCATGTGGATTCACTTTTTTAAATCAGGTTTCGTTATTTAAATCACAGACTGAAACTGTGCAGGACACATTAATAAATGCAAAGAAAAGCAACCAGGGATTATAAATTTCATGTCCTGTTCACGGTCATGTCATGTGTCTTACAGAAATGAATCAAGAATACATTTTAAATCCCAATGTATATTTTGAAGGAAATAAAATGAAATATGTTTTTTAAAAATACACACAGCATCAGATGTTTTAAGAATTAATATATGAAACAAAACGATTCTTTATTTAATTCAGTTATATTTCTTATTAAACAGGCGTAATTCTTTTTTTTGTTACATAACAAAACTGTATTAAATGTTTTGTAGTCATTTTTAAATTCTAAATCTGATGTGACAAATAAACATGAACCTGATCTAAGCTTCATGGATTTGAGTTGAAAATACCTTCCTAATTCTTCTAAGCATTTCATTTCTTACCCAGCATTATAATATGATTTACATGAAGAATATCAGATAGCAAATGCAGTAGAGCGAAAACAAATAAATAACAAACAGCCAAATGTCTTAATCAGCATCATGAGGATAAGATGTGTTCCTGTATCAGTTTCCAGGAGGATGTTTGCCGCCGGCATCAGTGTTTGTGACTGTGGACCACCAGCGTGATGCTGTGAACACACCCGAGGAATCTGCCGTCTGTACCTCTGAAAGGTGGATTTGAGTTTTTCATTTTTCTGCATTTCTTTGAAGTGTTTAATACATTTATTAAATCACAACAGTTGTGTCTTTAAAGCTTGATGTGACAGATAGTTTGTGTCAGTATCGAGTCAGATGAACTTATGAATGTGATGATGTCATTCTCAAAGCTTTGATTGGTTTTTGATTTATTTTTTGTGTAAAACAACTGTTTGCTTTTATGATCAATTCAGGTGAAATATTCTGGAAAAGCTCAAGGAAATTTCCCAGAAGAAGGTCTTTCAAAGGTCAGTGTCATTTATGACCATTATCCTGCGGTTTAATAATGTTCCTGCTGAAATCAAAGTACTGCTTGTCTGTCTGTTTGCTCTTTTGGAGTTCATGAAGGGTTATTTTGATGTATACAGTATCATACTGTGTTAATCTGTGCTGGTGTAAACTTCAGTCATGAGGATCTCTGAGGATCTAAAGCATCTCTGGAAATATCATTCAATATCAAACTTTCAAATATCACACTAGTTAAATATGTCACATATCAGCTTTTGGTAAATACTAAAATTGACGATATATAATTTTATAGGCAATTCCAGTGTTATGGATGTGATATTTTCAGTCAAAACTTGAAATATAAATCTATTTATTACCAATATATTGAATCATCTGTTTATATTTTACTATGGCCATGTTGATGGTTAAATCAGGTTAAATCTTAATTCATTGGTATGAAATGATTATTGTGATCAGGGCGTCTGAAGATTCCACATAATTGTATTTAATATTGTTAATGCACATGTACAAACAAACTGTAATCAAGTGTGAAACACGTGATCCTCAGAGATCTGCATTTACAGATAAACACAGAGGTCAAATAAACATCGTCTTTTCTCTATAAACCAGCAACACTACAATAAACACAAATGACTTCATGTGAAGACGGTCAGAAGATGGGAATGTGCTGAAGACCGTCTGATGTATCTGCTATGTGAAAATGTCTAATCTAAAGTGTGTTATTGAAAAGATCAGAATTGGAGATCTCTGTGCTGTTTGGCGTGATGTGATGTGAACATTTCTTCAGTGTCTCAGCGGCGTAATGAAGACGCTCCCATCAGGTCTGAGATCAGCAGCGGCTGTGAACTTGTGACCCATCGGACGGATGGGCGGCGGGGCGTCACACGAACACAGTGAGTATTTAAGTGTAAATGTCTTCAGCTGATGGTCACACAGATGAACAGATGCTCATTTCAACACACGCTCACAGACTAAAACAGCTTTATGTTTATTCACATATGCAATTGTTAAACATTCTGCTTCTGAAAATCATTTTCCATCCGCTTTGAACTCCTGACCTCAGTGATGTGTATGTGTTTATTCATAAAAACTGATCACAGCACAGTTCTGTGCATGGAAATTCATGTTCACAGCAGATTATAGATATCATTAGATATGTGACGTCACTCAGGACTCGTTAACTATAATAGTTAATGATAACATGAATACTATAACGGTATGTGTAAAAGAAAACATATTTTAAAGGTGTTTACAGAGGAAAATCTGTTTGTGTGTCTGTAATCATCCGTGAGGATCAGACTGACTGATTTAAAGTATACTGTTGTTAATCAGAGATGTCACTGTTACCATGGAAACACAGCAAGCAGCTTTCTGCAGGATACTAGAGGCAATGTTACCTTGATGTTTATTATTATGGGATAGTGGAGCATTAAGTACTCTGTATTCTTGCAGGATGTAAAATGAGCTGATATGGGATGAGATGTATGTCGTGATTGATCTTGAATAAAATGAGCATGTACCCTAGAGCACATTAAAGATGGTTTGTCACGGTTTATTGTGGTGACATCAGTGTTGGGTTTCAGTTCGTCCTCTCAGCATGAAGAAACACGGGCCATAAATAAGAAAGTCATTAACAGAGAGAAAATCAATATGAGAACATTAGTTTTATTTCTCTGAATGTACAGAGTCACAACACTGATTCATGATGAAGAACATCTCATTAACATCCCATAATACAGCAGCGTTTCATAATAATCCCTAAACACGCTTAAGTAAAAGCATTATTTACATTCTCTCTCTCTCTCTCTCTCTCTCTCTCTCTCTCTCTCTCTCTCTCTCTCTCTCTCTCTCTCTCTCTCTCTCTCTCTCTCTCTTCATATCTTGGACTACCTAATAAACATTTTTTTCTACGAGAAATAAAAAGGAATAAACTGTGAAATCAAAGTTTTGGGATGAAATTTAAGTGAATCTCAAGAACTCACAGGTTATCCCGAAATCAAAAGAAACATTTAAGAAACATTTTAAATCTCACATAAATGCATACATTTATGTAGAAATGCATAAATCTCACTATTATTTGTGTGATGTGCAAATATGAATGTGAAATTGTCATAACGCAAAACATATTTTTAACGTTTTTAATGAGAAATGTGATTTTTGAAATGTGATTTATTCATGAATGTGGTGTTGTGTATGTTAACAGCTGTAATACAGTTGGACACATATATAAGCTTCTTTATTTCACAGACGTCTGTCTTTAGATATGAGGATTTGTTTCTGCATCTGTCTTTTCAAGGTCATTACACAGGAATGTCACAGTACATCCATTCAGAAATGACTTACATTATTGGAAACACTGTGAATTACCTCTGACAGGTGCGAGATGGGAAAATATCTTCTGGAAAGTAACGCGCGGTCTGGCAGACATTAAAAGGTCACGGCAGTATTGTATGAGGCACATTTGTTGGACTAATTACATGAATTATGTTCATTACTGCTTCCTGTAGCGTTTGTGTTGTTCAGAATAGCTTTAAGAGCGCTGAAGCTCTTTACAGAAAAGAGAAAATGTTTTTTAGCATGAATACGGAGCGGCTGGCATTGTGTACAGA
>CM032806.1:480000-510000 GCA_019155185.1 Beaufortia kweichowensis | reverse complement strand
TGAAAAACGTTTGAGATCATATTGAAATCTTTAATAATATTGACTTCAGACATATGTAGACTAACATCAGAGCGGCGATAGAAATGGATTTCAGAGTGTCGTGGTGAAAGCGGCCTGAGGTTAGACACACCAGAGTTTCATCCTGCCATTCATCATCTGTCCAAACAGGCCGGATCACACCCTTCATATGACCTCTGATCACGCCAGAGAAACAATATCATACTTCAGATCAAATGGAATTGGAAAAAACACAGAGAATACTGTTATGAATGTCATTGTTATTCATACTGTTAAAACTACAGATATGAAGTGCAGATCATTATCTACTTTAATTGTTAGAGAAAGCCGTGCTATTGCTTCCTAACCACCCAGAACACTTCAGCAAGCCCAAAACAACAGTCCCATAGCAACAGAGAGATTCAGAGGACCTGATTGAAAGCGTGTCCTGCTAACAGCTCATCGTCTGCCACAGTGAAAGTTTTAGTCTCTCTGATGTAAGTGCTGCTCTCTGAGCGGATGAGAGAATATAAAACACACAAACACATCTGGGCCTCTGACAACACTGATTTATTCCCTGATCACTTTAGTGAACTCGGCGTGAGTTCGTTTGAAGGGTGATGTGCGCATCAGAATGCAGCGAACGTAAGGCAAGCGCTCGAGTTCGTCTCATCTGGATTCGACCGCGGTAAATGAGGTGAAAAGCTCCCAATTCAGTTCTGTCACAGATCACTCAAAGACTTGATGCATCATCTGTTTCAATTGAAGGATGAACCCCTGACAGACTAAATGAGAAGTTCAGAGACGCTTTATTTCATATCAGCCTTCAGTTCAGAGACGGACAATAGAGGATTTACAGCTTACCTGAGTCTGATGACAGATTCAATCACTCAACACATGTCACATGTTTACACAACATTTAGATTTCCTCTTATTCTTAAACACCTGACATCCTCTTTAACAAGGTGCTTAAAGTCTTTCAAGTAACTCTCAGTCTTTGTATATTAGGAGTCATTATAGGTGATGCTTGCTGATGTTAAAATCACATCATCTTCAGCTGTGACATCACATGAGCTTCTCTCTGATCATCTCCTTAAGAAATGATGTCATAATCTTGAGTTTCAGTTTGTATTTACTGATAAAACAAACATTTCCTCATCTTCATTTTTATCATGTCATTACAGATGTCAAGCTTCAGTGAAACAACAATCTCCCATCAAATCTCATTCACCATCAGCATGTTCAGATGACGCAGGAGAGCAAAGCGTTGCTGGTGTTCATGTTTTGGTGTTATGACACATGAGAAGCAGGAGTTTGACAGGTGATTTTATATCAAATAACAAAAATATATGACCGATATGTGAAGATTTTTAACAAGACGCAAGAAAGTCTATTAGTATAAATGTTTGAGTCATGAGATCAGCGTGTGTCTACAGCAGAATGATTAAAACAGCAGAATGGATTAAACCCTTCGTGTCTTGTTGTGTTAAATGGACGTGCTTCTTTTATTGATTTGAGTCCTGACCGCTGATTCTCATGTCTCACACCGTCAGCTTTTGGTCATCTGTCTGTTTACTCTTCACTGCTCTGTCCTGTTGACTGTCAGTGAATCCATCCTCAACATTCATCACCACAAACTACACAACATTACACAACATCACACAGTGTTCATATACAGGCAGTTTGTATCTCATTAAGATCACTGGATATTTGAGTCGATGTACAAAAGTGAATCATACAAATTCATAAGATTATTAGAAAAAATACAAAAATGAAACACCCCTAAAAAAGCTGATTATAACCAAAACCCCCAAAATAAAATCTGCTTATTTATTTCTTTATTACAGAATGACTTTAAAGAACATGCTCACCATAAACAATAAATGAACTCTAAAGAGCAAATGTTTGCTTCCTTTTACTCATGAGTGTTCATTAAACACACACACACACACACACACACACACACAGACACACACACACACACACACACACACACACACACACACACACATGAAACACACACACACACACAGCACATGAAACACACACACACACATGAAACACACACACACAGCACATGAAACACACACACACACACATGAAACACACACACACATGAGACACACACACACACCACACACATGAGCACACACACACACATGAAACACACACACACACACGCACACACAGACATGAAACACACACACAGCACATGAAACACACACACACAGCACACACACACACCACACATGCAACACACACACACACACACACACACACACACACAGCACATGAGACACACACACACACACGACACACACACACACAGCACATGAAACACACACACACACACACACACACACACACACACACACAGACAAACACACACACACACACACACACACACACACACACACACACCTGACACATGAAACACACACACACATGAAACACACACACACACAGCACATGAACACACACACACACACACACACACACATACACACACACACACAAAGACACACGAAACACACACACACACACACACACACACATGACACACACACACAGCACATGAACACACACACACACACAGACACACATGCACACACACATGAAACACACACACACAGCACATGAAACACACACACACAGCACATGAAACACACACACACACACACACACAGCACATGAAACACACACACACACACACACACAGCACATGAAACACACACACACACACACAGCACATGAGACACACACACACACACAACACACACATGAAAACACACACACACACACACACACACACACACATGATATACACACACACACAGCACATGAGACACACACACACACACACACACAGCACATGAGACACACACACACACACACAGACAAACACACACAGACACACACACACACACACACACACACACACAGCACATGAAACACACACACACACAGCACATGAAACACACACACAGACACACACACACACACACACACACACACACACACACACACACACAGTCTCTTAACCTGTGGAGAAACATCATCTGAGTGATATTAGTGACATTTAAATGCAGAAGGTTGATGGAAGAGGACATTTAGAAATGACATTTCTGAAACACAGAGCAGCAGCAGCAGCTGTCAGAGCGTTTAACCAGAAATAAAATCATTATAAATATAGCAGCAGTTGATGGACACACACATGTCCTGCAGGATGAGGGAGGAAGTTTACATCAGTAGGTGGCGCTGTCACTAAATCTCTCATTAAAGATTAAACACAGTCACAAACATATTAAAATGTACTAAAACATTTGATTATTTACTGTGGTAAAGTCCAACATACTGACGTGTTTTTGAGTAATTATTCAAATAAACTACAATATTACCTGCAGTTTATTTATTCACTATAGTTGTAGTATACAATAACATTAACTATAATATAGTGCACTGTAGTAAATATACAGTAAACTACAGTATTTCATCCTGTGGTCACTCTTGGATGAATCTGCTTTCTGTTCATCAATCTGATCTGATCTCTGTTCAGTTTCAGTCTGTTTCTCGGTTCTCTTTGGCCTCCTGCTGAATTTAAACAGCATGTGAGATGAATATCATCATCTGAAGAGTCCAAACATCTGGATTTCTTCTTATTGATCCATTCAGACTGCTCTATCATATGTACAGTATAAATCCCATAATGTCCATTTTAAAAATAAACCCGTATCAGTGACCAGCGTGATGATCTTTATGATCTTTCAGTACTTCAGTGAAAGTTTCTATAACATCTGTCTGTGTTCATCATGTGTGTGTAACACTTTACACTGTGACTGTGTGTATGTGTTTCATGTTTTAGGAAAAGCTGATGTTTGTTGCTAGGTTACAGCTGCTTTGTGTGACAAAAGCCTCTCTTGAGACTCATCAAGATCTGCTCTCTGATTGGCTCTGAGTCTACAGACCCGTCCACAAACATCCACAAAGAGAGAGAGATTTTATGATCTTACATATTACCAGGTAAAGATTTACATAAAACTACAATTAAACCACATTCTTAAAATTCAGTATTTACTTTAGTAAAAATCTAGATATTAGATATTATAGTTCTTTTGAATATAGATATATAAGTGTTTACTAGTGTTTATCACTTCACTATAGTTAATACTAGAGTATTATTTATGTGGGATGTTGTGTTGGTTGAGTATTGTGTTATCACTGTTGTGGGTTTGATTCTCAGAGAACACAAATATGAATAAATATGTCTATCTTAAATGCACTGTAAGTCACTGTAGGTGAATATCAATGTAAATGTACTATTATTTATTTGACTACTATTATTAAACTCTGTTTTACAGAGTCTGTGGTTCTCTTGAAAAATACACATTCAGTGGAAAGAAAAATAAACACTGAAATGAAAACTGAAACTGGACTAAATCTGTTTGTGTTTGGTGGTTTTAAATGGAAGCAGATCTGGGATCTGTAGAGTAGAGTACAATGATTTACAGTATTCTTACAGCATATTACCGTGATAATGACAGCAGAGTAAATCTCACTCTGTTAATGTGAATGTGAGAATGCATTTTCACAGCCCGTCTGTAAATCATTAGTCTGTAATATCATTAGTGAGGAGGATTCTCCACTGTACTCTCTCTCTCTCTCTCTCTCTCTCTCTCTCTCTCTCTCTCTCTCTCTCTCTCTCTCTCTCTCTCTCTCTCTCTCGCTCTCTCTCTCTCTCTCTCTCTCTCTCTCTCTCTCTCTCTCTCTCTCTCTCTCTCTCTCTCTCTCTCTCTCTCTCTCTCTCTCTCTCTCTCTCTCTCTCTCTCTCTCTCTCTCTCTCTCTCTCTCTCTCTCTCTCTCTCTCTCTCTCTCTCTCTCTCTCTCTCTCTCTCTCTCTCTCTCTCTCTCTCTCTCTCTCTCTCTCTCTCTCTCTCTCTCTCTCTCTCTCTCTCTCTCTCTCTCTCTCTCTCTCTCTCTCTCTCTCTCTCTCTCTCTCTCTCTCTCTCTGTCTCTCTCTCTCTCTTCTCTCTCCGTCTCTCTCTCTCTCTCTGTTTTCCCAAATAAAAGAGTTCACATCAGTGTAATCACCTTGTGACGTCCTTCTGTGTTAAACACAAGTTTAACCCTTTGACCCTGAATGTTGATATAGTGATTATAGTTGTAAAGCAATCATCCGTTATAATGATGAAAATCTCATTAGAGTTTTGGAGCTCATTACAGATATAATGTGATCTGCATGATCTACAATTTAATAGTGACTGTGGAAATGAATGTCAGGATTTCCAGCTTATTTTCCAATCATCACTTATATTTGCATAAAACAGATTCTGATTTAATTACGATGAACTTTTCTACTGTTTTAATTGACAGAAGTGCTGTTTTGATTCTCATTTTTCTACCGAAAAGGACACAAATCATGTTTTGCTCATCTCTAATTGTTTCCCTCGATAACTGGAATATGAAAGTTTTATCAGAAGATGTTTTGTTTCTCTCGGCTAAATCGTATCATCTAATTCGATACAGAATCACGTCAGAAAGAATTTTTCACGTCTCCTCCTTCATCTGGCGTACAGAAGAAGATTTTCCTGGAATGAAATGAATCTCCCAGAAAAACTCACGTGGCCTGTTTTAAACACAAATGACTTATCGTGTCATTAGATTCATTCACACAATCCTTGATTTATAATCTAATATCACATCATGTGTATAATCAGTCATAGGGATGATAATTTAAATAATGCCACCGCTGCTGATGCTGTTTAGAAGATTTCCATCATCATTCATAATACATGAATGTGTTTCATGAATCAGATCTATTCACGTCTCCTCAGATCTACTGTGTGTCCGAGATCTCTTGGCAAATGTTTTTGGCACACTTGTATCTGAAACATTAAAGAGATGGTTGAGGACAAACATATTGATCAGTTTATGTCACTGATCTGTGACTAAGAAAATAAGAAGCAACGCTTAACTTTTATTTAGCTAAAGAAACTTTCAGATTTCTCTTGTTTACATGCATACGGTTGTTCAAAAACTCACATTAAAATAAATACTTTTTAAAGGAATTATTAAAATATATCTGATCTGTTGTGACATCCAGCATTCACAATTTCACATGTCTTGATGAAAACGGCGTTCATTTCTCATGGGTGTCGTGGTTTCTTCCACTCTTTCAGAAACAATAAGATCTTTGTTGCTTTGGTTTGGAGAGGCTCATTGATTGTCATCTCTCACGATCCTCTTAACTCAAATATGATATTTTGAGGTTTATTTGAACGAAAGCGCATCTGATATCACACAACATAATGAATAGAAGATGAGCTGGTCAGTGAAGGACATGCAAATAATCTCTTCACATGATTGAGAGAATATTGTCCCAGCGTACTGCACAACTATTATCATGAATCGATTTACTCGATGAACTTTCTGCCAAATAAAAATGATTGATTGCACACACTAAAAAAGGTTGTGTTATTTTTTAACACATTTTTTGTGTTATGCTGTTTAACACATAATGTGTCATTTTGTGTTAAATACATAAAAGGGACAACACATGTTGAGTTGAAAGTAACACAAAATGTGTTGTTTTTAAATTAACACAAAGATGTGTCTAGTTAGGGACAACACATCTTGTGTTATTTTGAACACATCTGTTTTTAGAGTGAATGTGTTTATTAAATCACTTGATTTCTTTTGGAACTTGTTTATAATGTTTTTTTGTGTACTGTCTCTGTCTGTCTGTCTATGAGCAACATTTGAGTAGATATAAGCTGAACTCTTTTGTGAAACAAACTTGTTCTTGTGTTCTTAGATGATCACTACGGCTGGGTGTACAGTGTTTCTGGATGATGTAGAGAACGGTTACGGCAGTTGCTGTTTTTCATCAGCTCGTGGACGCTCTGCTACACAGCAGATTTGATTTCTTCAAGAACTGCACCTTCCACTCGCTTGTTATTTGCGCTTGAGGTTTTGGCTTTCCTCCATCGATTTTACCGCCAAACTCCACCGTAGATCACTCCAGCTGCGCTCCAAATAATCATTCCTAAGAGAAACCATACTGTCCGCCGGTTCAGGCCAAAAGATAATTAGGAGAAGAATTAAGATTTTCCAAATGCTTCTAATCTTCTCTTCTGTCATTACAGCATGGCTAAACGTCGCGGCATCAAAGCACGCGATTCTGCTGTGATTATAAGGTCAGAAGATCAATGGAGACACGGGACCCGGTTCTGCTGCGGGTGGATGTCCGGTGAACGTGAGTCTCAGAACATACGAGAGAAAGTCCAGATTTACTTTACTACAATCTTAAAAATGCTGTTGTTCTCAACCTAAAACTGGCTCAGACATGGACGGAACACACAGTTGGATTAAAAATGAACCTATTCTGGGTTGTTGTTAGCAAAACATGAGTTGAACCAGCTGAACATTTGGGTTTAACAGCCGACCTCAGGTTTATTTCAAACTCATCCGTGCGTTTGTTCACTTTAATAGACTTTAAACTCATTGATAAAACACTTTACAACACTGTCAGACAGTCAACACACTGTACTGTACATACTGTACATGAACTAGTTTGACATTTTATACATTTGGCAAGTTGCTCGTGTCGTGCTATTACAGACTACAGGAGATGAGCTACAGCTTTCAGGAAATGAATTACAGAAAATGTGTCTTTCTCTCTTTTCCAGCACATTTCCACTTATATATTTGCTTTAATAATATTCTCTGCTGTAAATGACATTTCATTTTAAAAGTTCTTTTGAAAGAGAGGCACATTTATAGCTGTCTTCTAAATATTTCATACTGTATAACGTTTCCAGCATGTATCACAGCGTAAGGAAATGAAGTGATTTCTTTTGTTGAATGATTAATTGTGTGTTAATAATTATTGACCCTAGTATATATTCAAACATCCTCATTTAAAGAACACGTGTTCTGTGGGTTTCTGAAAGAGCAGAATGATAAATCCCACATATAGTCAAGTGTAAATGGAGGAAACATTCGTGTGGTTCTGGACGGGTTCTGACTCTTAACCATCAGATCTTTCTCAGTGAGAGAGATTCAATTCACAGCTGACCCTCTCGTTTCATTCCACAGGCCGGAGGTTCTGGCATCAAACTGTTGGGTCTGGGCTTTGAGACCAACTGTCTTTCTTGGCTCTTATGTTGTCCATAATATTCAGCACATTTTATTCACGGCTAATTTCATCTGGACAACTTCTGTGCCAGTGAAAATATATTCGTTGAATTCTGGAACGCTTCAGGTCTCCTTCTGAATTCATGGAAAAGTGCAGAGGAAGAGAAGAAGAGAAAGATTTAATTGCGGAGTGTGCCATTCATTTCCAAACTGTGGAAAGAACCTTTCAGTGTTATAAATCACAGGACTGATGATGGAAAGAGTTGAACACAGACACAGTCTGTTATTTCATGACTCAATATAGCAAAGGAATATTTCTCACTTTCAGCAGAAGAATTATGAAGGAGAAAACAAGCAGTCAGATAACTTTTATTTCAATAGATCTGGATCTGAAAAATCATTTCTTTTCTCAAGGTAACATGTTCTTTAGAAACCACAGAAATCCTTTACCACTCCAAATGTTGATTTCCTGATCAATGAAACGATTGAATTAAAGGAATGTAAGTAATGTCCATTTATCTAAAGCTGATATGCAGAACACAAATGTACATTATTTCATCTGAATCTAATCTACAGGAATCACACAGAGACATTCAGCAGTAAACTCAGTGAAGGTCATCAGAGATCCAGTTTTAGGATTATTGTAGAGTTCAAGTCTAATTCACTGCAGAAAAGCCACTTTAGATGAGATTCTCTGCTGTCAATGAAAGCCGTCATTCATTGGAAATCAGGAACAGTTTTGAAATCCTGTATTTCAGCAGAGATTGTAAGAACTGAAGGTTTGAATCTTTCATTGGTTGTTAATGACTGTTGACATGTTCTGGGAAAGCAAAAGACTGAAGTGGAAAAAGTTTGTGCAGAAACGCTGGTAATGTCCAGGGATTATAGACCGCCTTTCTCACTATCCAGTTTCCATGAGTTAATGTTCTGTCGTGCCCACAGTTTACTGCGGTAATGTCAGTTTACATGCGTTCAGTAGAAGAGAACGTGTGACACGTAAAAAATGTAAACCAGACGTTTGTTGCTCCAGTAGATCACAGGAAGCCAAAATCTGCCTGTTGTTTTAGATTGTGTAATATGCGTGAAAAAGGCGTATCCAAGAAAAAACTGCTGTTTATTAAAAGCTCATTTGAAGACTTAAGTTTGATTTACGGTAATTTATTATGACCTTTCAGATTTCTTTCATTTCTCATTGAAACTAGATGTTTGGGTGGAACATGTCAAAAGATTTCCATTCAAAACAGAATATTAATGTGCCAGCAAAAACACCTGCCAAATCAAATAATAAAGAGAAAAAATCATGTCTAATAACTGAAGAATTTTTCATCAGTTTTCCTGTATTTGTTTAAGAGCGCACTATAGCATATAGATGTTAAAGACGTGAACTGAAAAGCACTCGGACCTGTGGAATAAATGAGTCTTTCATGTTTTCTGTCACTTTAACTCTGTGTTTCTGCTTCAGGTTTGTCACATTTCACGCATGACAGTAATGTTAATGTTCGTCTCCGGTCTGCAGATGTTTGTGATGGAGGTGAACGTGTCTGATTATAGAGAGATTGTGTGACACACACATGAGAAACTGTGAAATGTAATTTTACTATTTCCTAGTGAAAATGATAGTGTTGTCATATAATACACTATTGACCGTATAAAAGCAAACAGCAATAAGAATTGAGTTGGTAAAACTGTGCTGAGAATGTTCAGATTTATGATTTGCATGACATGTTTGATCAGTTTTTTAAACGAGAAGAGAAAGGTGAGAGACTTTTAAATGTTGTGTCATGTTGGTATGACTGTGTTGAAGAGAAGATCATGAGCTCAGATCGAGACAATGATCCTGTAATGATGCTGATGTTGTGAGTATTGTCTTCTTCCATCTATCAATCTTGTGTAAGAACAGGTTTAGTGTAGTTATTGTGTTACTGTAGTGTGTGATGCTACTGTTACTAGTAGTTCTAGTTAGTAGTTCTCTAGTCCTTTTTTGCTGCTTAGTTCTACAGTCATTTTGGTCAAAGTTCCTACAAATTATTAAATTAAGTTAAAATTTTGTAACTTAATTTGATAAGAATAAGAATAATTTAAATTGACTTTTAAAGCCAAGTTGATTGTAAAGATCTCACAATGTAAATACAGACACTTTTAGTTCTCTACAATGAATTTTACTTAACATTTAAAGCACTGAAATCAGAGTTTGTTTAGTTTGAAACAATTCCTTTTCTAATCATTCGATTCAGATCTCATTATATAAACTGATTCTCCACATAATAACAGACAGTAATAAATGTATTTATATGATTGAGTAGTAATGTGATGTGTTAAACAGACTCCATGTTTATCAAATCAAACACTGAACGGTGACGTAATATATTCAGACACAAAGGCTTATGGGTATTCTTTTATTTTACTGTTCAGTACACTAACATTTTTTAGTTTTATGGATTTTAAAAACTTAAATTAGATAAGAATTTAAAAAATTAGGTCCACAACACAAAAAAACTTTTTTAGGACATTTTATTTCTAAACTAATTTTCTGAAATGTTTAGTGATTAAATAAAGACAACATTTGGGTTTACAATAGTTTTGTAAAAGTTAAATATCAATGTACATATCATATAAACTGACTGCGGTAAATAATGCAACATTTGTGAAATTATGTCAATTAATGCAGTTATTTCATTTTAAATACTGTAAAGATTATGAGCGTAACATTAGAATTCATTCACTTGCTGATGCATTTTTCTTCTTGTTTCTTCTTCCTGTTTTTATTCTGTTGATGCTAAATTATGTTTCATGTATTCATGTCAGTACGTGAAAAAAAAAAATCCCACAGCAAAATTCTGCTTGAAGAAAAAGTGTGTTTGACAGCGAACCACCACATGCCCGAAGCTTTAAACTCACCACCCACGTCATGTTTCTCAGCGTATGACACATATGAGTCTAATTGTGTAAATGTGTTCTTCATTAAAGATAATAAAGCTCTTTAGTAACCGCAGCAGCCACTGGCAGAAACAAGACGCTTAATCCTCTCTATATAGATTGTTATTTGGTAAAATCCTGAGGTTTACAGTCATGGAGGCGGTGGAGGTTTTTAACCTTAATACATTTACATTTAGGCATTTAGCTGATGCTTTTATCCAAATATGGGGAGACAATGTGACGCAACAATAGTACAAAGACAAGTGCTTTTCTTTTATTCATTCATTCAGTGAGTTTGTTTAAAGTTTTTCATGATATTTGCATTATTTTATTGTACGTTCAGATGTTGAGGTTGATTCATTATGAACATCATGTCATTCTGGATGAGAATGAGTCATCTTACTAAACTTCACAGCTGAAAGACAAACTTTCATTTTAAAAGTGAAATGTGTTATTTCTGCATCACTGGCATCAACAACCACAACTGTTAATATCTTGATTATTTCCCTCAGGAAACCTAAACATGCTTTTATTATAGTAAAAGTCTTGTAGTCATGGTTTCTGAGCAGATCGATTACCACAGTTTTACTACAAACATCATGTTTAAACGAGAGTTACTGAAGCAAAACCATGATGAATTTGTGGTTACCATGCTTTAACTATAGTAACCACCGAGTCATAATGTCGACACATGAAACACGGCACATTTAAAAGCTGTTGTCTTGTTGTGATCTTGAAGAAGGTTTTATGGGCTCTGACGGTCATTTGTATTCTCATGTTCTGTTTAGTGTTTTCTTCTCCAGCATCTTTCCTCTCACAGCGTCGGGCATCTTTTGATGTTGAGCCATGTTGTGCCCGAGGCAACTGGGTTGTGTTGGAGGAGGCAGGATTCAGATACACACAAAAACTACAGAACAAGAGAGACATTCTGCACTGAATAACTCCAGTTTTACACTATTAGAAGTGATTGCAGGGGTATTGCTGTGTGTTGTATGTGGTTGTCATAGATACACACACAGATGTCTTTGGGTCATTATAAGTATGTTGTCTGCCATATTGGAAAGGTGAAAATCGGTCCATGAACACTTGAGATCAAGTTGACTGTGTGTCTGTAACTGTAGTTATACACATGAATGAATATCAAATATCAACTAACACAATACAACTAGATAAAGCCATGAGCTTAAGTATTTTTTACATGTAATATTTAATTGTATTACATACAGTATAAAAACAAACCTTCTCATTGGTGAAAGGTTATTCAGTTTCTGGAGTACCTCAGTTGAAATCTTGATTGAATGTGTATGACAGTTGTTGGGACATTGTAACGTGGTTGATATGATGATGTGAGTGATTGACAGGACAGAATTTGTTGATTTCAGTTCCCATCATGCTTTGTGTCATTTATCTTTGAGATTTGGTGATTACCATTGTTCAGAAGAGCGGTGCTTGTGTTTAGGCTGTGAGAGGAAATGTTTTCAAACTTACATTTTGTTTCTGTTAATTTTTAATGGCTTAACATCTTAAAAAAAACTGTTGGAAGTTTATGTTTGATGACTTCTAATGTTAAAGTATTACACATGGAGATTTTGTGTGTTTAATGAATGTGTGATTAGAAAATGTGAATATAGGTAAGTTATGTTTAGTAAATGGAGCATTATTTTGTGTGAGTAGTACGTGTGTTTTTGTTGTTAATCCAACAGATTTTCAGTTGTATTTGAGGGTGTTTGTTAAAAAATTGCTGGTTTTCTAAAAATCTTTGTTAAGAATTTTACTGATGTTTGAAGAAACTTAATATCAGTTGTTGGACACACATAATTACCATAAACATTTTTATTAAAATTGTTTTATCTTGACGAGGCTTTTTAGATCGGCGTCTTCTCAATATACTCCTTTGGTTAAACGCACTTAAGAGATGGATTTTACTGTTGTAAAGATATGATTGGACCGAGGATTTTAATTTCCCATCATGCTTTGCATGGAACCGAATAAGACCGAATGACTGAATGAGTTTTTACCGTTGTGCTGAAGAGTAGAAGATTCACTGAGACTGAGAACAAACTCCAGAGGAAAACATGAAAGAGAAAGCTTTTCTTTTAATGTTATTTTATATAAAAGACTTTTTGTTTAGCATGTGTTATATATATATATGTGTGTGTGTGTGTCTTTGTGTATTTCTGCACTGTTTACTGAAACTATAGTTTGTGAATGTATACGTTTACATTTGTTTTATGTAAGTTAAAAGCATGTGAAGTCTGACAGGACAAACAAAATAAGTTGATTGTGTTGTGTAGTTGTGATTTAATGTAAGTGTGTGTGATGTAGTTTTTCATATTTCTTCATGTTGAGATGCTGAAAGGTTATACGGTTACTGTGAGAAAAGCACTAATGCTTTACATCAACAAACACTTCCAATTAAACATCCAGCTCAGTGAATTAAACCTTTTAAGATTTAATGAGAAAGATGATTACAGTAGATTTTCATTAGCTTTGACAGCGGATGGAAAGCTTTTCTCTGTCCAGCAGAGGAATAGAGACGAAAAGAGGAGAACGATTTAAAAACACTCCAGAACTGAGAGAGACAAACCTTTAAGTGCTTCACCTGGAATAAACCCTGATAGATATTATTCTGCTCATGTTCACATTTCATTTCATTAGTATGTACATCTGAACTGTGTCTCGTTCATTAGGCCGAAGAGTTTTCATCAGCTAAATATTCAAACGGTCTTTCATTTTCCTCTTTCTTTGGCTTTGTCTTTGCTAAGTACTTATACTAAGTATAGTTTATAATTTACTAAGTAATGTCACACACTTTTTAACTTCACTAACAAAAAGAAAAACCCAACTTTAAAAAAGAAATTTACTCAACTTTAAATCTGTAAAAAAAAAAACTTTGCTTGTTAATAATTTTACAATTTAAGTTTGAGATTTTACTTTCACTTCCTACATTGTTTGATCAAAGTACAAATAATTGTAAGATAATACATAACTCTATGATACATGCAGCATGTTTTATAGAGACTTCACCATGTAACGGTTGAAATAGTTTGTGTTAAATGTGTGTGATACACTTACACCTCATTAATGAACACACAAACCTCAGTCATGGTGACAATCATCAGTTCATCAACAAACATCATTCAATGAAATAACTTTAAATATAACAAACACTTATGACAACTTAAATATAACAAGCAACACTTATGAATCAACATTTCCTAAACTCATTTTCACATCTTTACACATTTAAACTTCACTACTAGGTAAAAAATCTGTCTAAAACTTTTTAAACAAGCAATTAACCAACAAACTGTTGAGTTTTCCTTTAGCACAATATTTAACACAAAGTACAACATTAATGTTACAAAATGCACATTCATGCCTGTCTCTATTCTGTTGAATAGAGATCAACATTTCAGTAATGACAACTAAACACAAACCTCAATCATGGTGACAATCATCAGTTCTCATCTACACAAATAACACTTAAAATATAACAAACACCAAACAATGACATCATCATAAATAAAGACAACATTTGAAAGATTTTAAATGACAAATTGAACACGACACAATGCATGCTGGGAACTTTCACAATGTAAAATGTTTGTTCATCAACATTTTTAGACTAATCTCGCTCAACAAGCAAAACTCTTCATTTTACATAAAAATCTTCATTATTTTTGTTATAAGAAATTTTTAAGTTTTAACGTTAATCTAAATTTTCTTTAATTTTTCTTGTTCACTTAACTGGTTTTCTGAACTCTATTTAATGTACACATTTAAACTGAACTATAAAAACTATTTAATCAACTTCATTAATCAACAAGACTGTAAAACACAAAACCTTCAATATCTTACAACATAATGTAAACTACTTCATTCTGTTTGAACAGAGATCAGAATATTGATCAAACAGTTTGTGTTAATTATAGTAATGACAACACAACATCATGAACTTACACCTCATTAATGAACACACAAACCTCAATCATGGTGACAATCATCAGTTCATCATCAAACATCATTCATTCACAAATAACCCTTAAAATATAACAAACACCAAACAATGACATCATCATAAATAAAGACAAAAAACATTTGAAAGATTTTAAATGACAAATTGAACACGACACAATGCATGCTGGGAACTTTCACAACGTAAAATGTTTGTTCATCAACATTTTTAGACTAATCTCATTCAAAAATAAAAATAATAAATAAACTCATTTTACATAAAAATTTTCATTATTTTTGTTATAAGAAATTTTTTTAAGTTTTAACGTTAATCTAAATTTTCTTTAATTTTTTCTTGTTCACTTAACTGGTTTTCTGAACTCTATTTAATGTCCCACACATTTAAACTGAACTATAAAAAACTATTTAATCAACTTCATTAATCAACAAGACTGTAAAACACAAAAACCTTCAATATCTTACAACATAATGTAAACTACTTCATTATTGTGTTGAACAGAGATCAGAATATTGATCAAACAGTTTGTGTTAATTATAGTAATGACAACACAACATCATGAACTTACACCTCATTAATGAACACACAAACCTCAATCACGGTGACAATCATCAGTTCATCATCAAACATCATTCATTCACAAATAACCCTTAAAATATAACAAACACCAAACAATGACATCATCATAAATAAAGACAAAAAACATTTGAAAGATTTTAAATGACAAATTGAACACGACACAATGCATGCTGGGAACTTTCACAATGTAAAATGTTTGTTCATCAACATTTTTAGACTAATCTCGTTCAAAAATTAAAAATAATAAATAAACTCATTTTACATAAAAATCTTCATTATTTTTGTTATAAGAAAATTTTTTTAAGTTTTAAAGTTAATCTAAATTTTCTTTATTTTTTCTTGTTCACTTAACTAGTTTTCTGAACTCTATTTAATGTCACACACATTTAAACTGAACTACAAAAAACTATTTAATCAACAAGACTGTAAAACACAAAAACCTTCAATATCTTACAACATAATGTAAACTACATCATTATTGTGTTGAACAGAGATCAGAATATTGATCAAACAGTTTGTGTTAATTATAGTAATGACAACACAACATCATGAACTTACACCTCATTAATGAACACACAAACCTCAATCACGGTGACAATCATCAGTTCATCATCAAACATCATTCATTCACAAATAACCCTTAAAATATAACAAACACCAAACAATGACATCATCATAAATAAAGACAAAAAACATTTGAAAGATTTTAAATGACAAATTGAACACAACACAATGCATGCTGGGAACTTTCACAACGTAAAATGTTTGTTCATCAACATTTTTAGACTAATCTCGTTCAAAAAATAAAAATAATAAATAAACTCATTTTACATAAAAATCTTCATTATTTTTGTTATAAGAAATTTTTTTAAGTTTTAACGTTAATCTAAATTTTCTTTAATTTTTTCTTGTTCACTTAACTGGTTTTCTGAACTCTATTTAATGTCCCACATATTTAAACTAAACTGCAAAAACTGTCTAATCAACTTCATTAACCAACAAGACTGTAAAACACAAAAGTCTTCAGTATCTTACAACATAATGTAAACTACTTCATTATTGTGTTGAACAGAGATCAGAATATTGATCAAACAGTTTGTGTTAATTATAGTAATGACAACACAACATCATGAACTTACACCTCATTAATGAACACACAAACCTCAATCATGGTGACAATCATCAGTTCATCATCAAACATCATTCATTCACAAATAACCCTTAAAATATAACAAACACCAAACAATGACATCATCATAAATAAAGACAAAAAACATTTGAAAGATTTTAAATGACAAATTGAACACGACACAATGCATGCTGGGAACTTTCACAACGTAAAATGTTTGTTCATCAACATTTTTAGACTAATCTCATTCAAAAATTAAAAATAATAAATAAACTCATTTTACATAAAAATTTTCATTATTTTTGTTATAAGAAAATTTTTTAAGTTTTAAAGTTAATCTAAATTTTCTTTATTTTTTCTTGTTCACTTAACTAGTTTTCTGAACTCTATTTAATGTCACACACATTTAAACTGAACTACAAAAAACTATTTAATCAACAAGACTGTAAAACACAAAAACCTTCAATATCTTACAACATAATGTAAACTACATCATTATTGTGTTGAACAGAGATCAGAATATTGATCAAACAGTTTGTGTTAATTATAGTAATGACAACACAACATCATGAACTTACACCTCATTAATGAACACACAAACCTCAATCATGGTGACAATCATCAGTTCATCATCAAACATCATTCATTCACAAATAACCCTTAAAATATAACAAACACCAAACAATGACATCATCATAAATAAAGACAAAAAACATTTGAAAGATTTTAAATGACAAATTGAACACGACACAATGCATGCTGGGAACTTTCACAATGTAAAATGTTTGTTCAGATGTTGAACAAAAACTTGAGTATTTCATTTTAATCAACAAAGTAATATTTGTTAGCAACATTTTTGACTGATCTTATTCAGTATATATTGACTCCTTTTACCTAAAACAGCAGCATTTTTTAGATTGTCGTCAGAACGGCTTCATGGATGTTTGTCTGTATTTCATTATTCCTCATTCAGAAACATGTGCTAAAACACTCAATAAAAAATCCTTCTCTCACCCTAAAGATAGACTATAATCCATGTCTAATGATCTTCAATAAAACTTCATGGCTTGTCTCTGATCAGAATTCTCAGTGTTTTAGTGTTATGAGGAGATGTTTGTGGTGCTTGAATGAGACAAAACTAATATGATTAACAACATGTGTTCATTATTCACTATGACTGAGAACAAGACTTATACAGTTTAATATAATATAGTGTTTACTGTTTCTTACTGAACACTTCTCTATGCCAAGATCAGTAAAGATGCTTCCATCATTTTGTGAATTTAATTCTAACAGTTTCAATTAAGAGGCCAAAAAACATTTATATTTCCAAATGAACATATATGCATCTAAAAATGATTTTCTTTAAGAATGCAAGAAGAAAGAATACAATGTGTGTTAATGTTTCATTTCTGCATTTACCAACAGTAAATCTCTGGGGTTAAACCCATGACCTACAGAAAGAAATTAAGACAATCAAAGAAAACAGAGTTGAATTAAAACACACTGTAAACTGAATAAAGTGATTGTACCTGATTATGATTCCTGTGTTGTGTGATTAGACGTCTGTTTACAGTAAAGTTTGGAGACTTTAATATTTCACTGTCAGAGGATTTTCCGCTGAATCAGCTCTGCAATTCCTTTTCAAGATGTGATTTATATCAACTGTGAAATGTGTTTGTCCACGCCAGACACATATATGAGCAGAAGTCAGGATGGAGAGTTTGCTTTGATGTGATGATATGACTATACGCTTGATAAGAGTCTTTGAGGTTCAGGGTAAAGCTAATAAAGGTTGTGTAATCTTCAGCGTTCACTGATGTCAGGAGGGTTTAGTCACACATTATTGTGTCGTGTTGTTCTTTTATCTCATATTAGTTTATAAAGCCCGTGCCACGGAAAGCTCGACTGTATCCTGAATGATGAAATATAAAACCAGTTCACTTAATATTTACCATGTGAAAGATCAGGATATATAACCGCTGGACTCATTTATCACCTTCTCAAATCTTTCCAGATCAGTCACAAATAAACACCATGTGAACATCAGACGCTTGACATGAAAAAAACATTTGACATTTATTGGAGTTTAATGTGTTTACAGTGTAAATTATATTTTGTGATTAAAACAAGCAAAACACCACGTTAAACATCAAATTATTTTTAAAATAATATTTAATTGCACATAATTATATCAAATTCAATATTATTATTACAAAACTACAGAAAAACATAAATTGTTTTTTAGATGATTAGAGTCATTTATGTGTTTTAAACATGAGATTTTAGAGGTTAAAGGTTAAAAACACGGGTTGAGATATGATGAGAGAGGAGCTGTCTTTAATAAATGAATAAAGAATAAGATTAAACATCTGAAGAGCTGATGAATAATTCAACTGTATAACACATTTCACTCGGTGAGATCTCAGCGAGCACTTTTAATCTACACAATGCTGATGGATAATATTATAAAATAATCTAATTAAATCTGAAAAAGGAGAATGAATTGTGGCACTATTTCATTGAATACTGAATCATTACGCTGTGAAGTTATTTTTGCCATCAGAGTATTAAAGGCATAAATCAGAAGTCAAATAAAAGTGCATAAGATCAGCAGAGAGAGAGAGAGAGAGAGAGAGAGAGAGAGAGAGAGAGAGAGAGAGAGAGAGAGAGAGAGAGAGAGAGAGAGAGAGAGAGAGAGAGATATAGAGAGAGAGAGAGAGAGAGAGAGAGAGAGAGAGAGAGAGAGAGAGAGAGAGAGAGAGAGAGAGAGAGAGAGAGAGAGAGAGAGAGAGAGAGAGAGAGAGAGAGAGAGAGAGAGAGAGAGAGAGAGAGAGAGAGAGAGAGAGAGAGAGAGAGAGAGAGAGAGAGAGAGAGAGAGAGAGAGAGAGAGAGAGAGAGAGAGAGAGAGAGAGAGAGAGAGAGTTATTGTATGAATAAAACGACAAAATCATTAGAGTCTCATATAGACGAACCGTATACGGTCAGAGTCTCTGAGGGCCTAATGATGTCATCCGTCCACACAAACCACTTTAACCTGCTTCATCTTCACAAATGGACAAAAGATGCTTAACATTTATCTTTATCTTCTCAGTTCTGCTGTGAGTTTGATGCTGATAGCAAATGAATTATTTACTTCTGAAAAACCACACAATAAAAGTCCAATCTGAAAGCTGCTGTTTCGTTTTAATGAGTCATTTACTGAGAATATTGAGAGTTCATTGTTTAAAGTGTGAACTTAACTTAAGTTTAAGTGCCATAATAAAGACCAAATACAACAAGAAAATAAGAGATAAAGCTGACAAAACAAACTGAATCGAAACGAATAAACAAACAAAACACACTCAACATTTAGTGAAAGAAATACATTATCATTCTATTGTCTCTAGCCAATGACATGGTGATTTTTTGATCCACGTTCATCATTATTTTGACTATATTTGTGCTGTTTGCCTATTTGCTCCTAAATATACTAATTGTTGAATTTAATTCTCTTGTGATATTAAAATTTTACTGGCAGTATTTGAATATTTTAATGCACAAAAAAGCAAACAAGAATGCAATTAAATAGCCAAGCGATGCATTTGTCTTTATTATTATTATTTATAATTGCTCAGACACGTGTATATACAAATACAGACCATTTTTACCATTTTCTTTTTTTTCTAAAAGTTTGTTCCTGTTTGTACAGTGGGGAAAAAGCAAATACAGTACAGCACCCCGAGATGTGAAAGAGAAAATAAAACCAGTGAAACCAGTAGAGCGGTGACTGGGATCTGACTCGACACACACACACACAGAGAGTTTGATTTCTTCACACACTGCTACTGAACATGAGAGTCTGAGACCGAAACATGAATAAACCAGATCATGAGATGTACTTCAGTCTGATTCAGATGAATGACAAAAAGTTTCATCTTTTCATTTTTACTCAATTATAAAGAAAGAAAGAATGAATGAAGTCGGTCTGTTGAGGACAGAAAGCAGAAGACCCTTCTGCACAGCAGTAAAAACATCATGATGATGATGATGATGATGTGTGAAATGCTGTTATCATCAACACGCTTTCAAAAAGTGCAAAACAACAACTCACGTGATGCTTTTATTTCAAACACACACACACACGGGGTGAACGCAGTCTAAACTTTTACAAACATGTTGAGAAAAGAAGAGGTGAAAACAGTCAACTGAACACTTTATTATTTAACATGTTATTCATTATCAAGTCCATGCACATGCCTCTTTATGAACCCTTACGAAACTTTCCTCCATTACAAACACAACAGAAAAACACACTCCTGCTTTATCGACGACAACTTCAGACTGTCAATCATCTTCTGATCCACACGATGATGTAACTATGCGTAATCGAGGCCTTTCTATTGGCTCGTCCCACAGCTCAACGCTGGCCTCTTATTGGCTGTCAAACTCCTCAAGTCTCAAAAAACACTTTTTTCACTCTTTTTAGAAAAGACATGAATGAAATTAATAGCTTAATATCGAACATTATGTACAACACATTTTGATCAGAACATTTAATGTGATATCCATAATAACATAGAACAGTGATGTCGAATAATAATAATTAATATCAATAATTAATGATGACGTGTCTATATTTCCTTGTCCTTCAGAAAGGTACAAAAACAAATAGTATTCTAACACTATCATGTTATTTTTGACTACTTAAGGATACACAGTATCCATTTAATAAGCTGATACCAGTTTCCCAGTTCAAACGTGTGTACAAAGCGCAGTAATCATGGTAATAATCAGAGTACAAATGATAGAAATACTACCGAAGCCGAGTTTCAAAAGTTTCATAGTTTTTCTCTTGTAAACCATGAAATCGCAGCACATGTGGTGGTTTTACTTTAGTTCTGCCGTTGAGCTGCTAAAATCAATCAAACGAAGAACAAACTAGCAGAAAGATCAGAACTATTGGAAAAGGCAAAGAGATTCTGTTGTGTCTCTCTTTGTTCATCGTGTGACTCTCTCTTCACAAATATCTCTGAATGTGTGAGTTTCAGTCTGTTCTGATGAATCTTACATAAACAGAAACTATTTCAACCCACAAACCAAATCAAATCAATAGTTTGCATTCAAAAGAAGCATTTTGTATGACATTAACAATTATTTTCATTATGACTCTTTAAACAAGATTCCCAAAAAAGCAGATGGCTTGTCGTTTTTGCATATTCAGCTGGGATATGAGAAAGTATCTGACATTGAGAAAATGAACAGCATTTATAGGTCAAAATGAATATGTCAATGCTCATGAAAGCACAAAAGTCACAAACTGAATGATCTTAAAATCAAGCAAAACATCATTTTTGGGGGTGAAATATAATCCAGATATCAGCAGTTTTGATCATATTATTCCCTGTTGAAGTTATTTACCACAGGTTTATTACAGTACCATTGTCTGTTTGGCAGATTGATTATAATGTGTGTAGTGTAATGAAATCATGGTTCAGTTTTATAAGGCTAGTTTTATCGAGTGCGTGTCGTATCAGCATATTAAATGAGTCAGAATTGCTCTGATCAACAGCTATTTATACATAGAACAAACACATGTAGAAATGAAATAAAACAAATTCAACTAAACTTTATTTCCCTCATTGAAATGCTCAATCTGAAGCACTTTCAGGGATATTAGTATAAGGCTTATTCAAATGAACGTTTCTGTGTATAAATGTGAAGTTTGTCTGATATTTGGTTCCTAACAGAGTCGGAAACACAGTCATGAGAAGAGAAGAATTTCCATCATCCCATAAACTTGATATCTCATATCCATTGATAAAAGATCATAGGAAAAATATAGATATTTATGTTGCAGTAAGTTTATCTTACAAAATACAAAATCATTGTTTTTAGCGGTGCGATCTAAGACGACGTCTTTCTAATTTACAATGAAATGACTAACCGAAATGAAGTCATAGCGTCGTCTGTTGTGAAGGATGGCAGATGTTGAACACGTCCAGATGAATTCTGCAGTTTGTTAAGGGAAGGCAGATCATGAATATAAAGGCAAGAAGTCTTTGTATATTTAGAGATGTGAGCCAGTGAACAGCATTACGGTTTCATTTTGTCTGTTCTATGTGACACTCGCCTATAAACCATCACCAGAAACGGGTCTCACCGGACGTTCAACACTTGCGCTAATTACCAACAAGAGGAGCGACTCGCTCCTGACGGACCCAAAGAAAACACTCTCAGAGTCTAAAACTCCACCCGGCCGGCCGGTTAAACGGGCGATCTGCGTTTCTTCTCCTAATCAACTTTTCTTAATCAAGGACAGCCAAAGACCTCTTAAGTATTTGGAAATCAAAATAAAAGCGTAATTAAAGTGTTCCTGGTAAATCTCCGGTAAAGCCCTCTGGACCCGGCCGCTCAGAGACGGGGTGTTCTGGGGCGGATGACGGGCTATAAGATGAGAAACACAGAGACGCAGAGCAGCAGGAGTGCCAGCGGGGACCGTACGAGGACAAACGGCCGTCCAGAACCGGACACGTCACTCCGGGATGGTTCTGCTTCATGACTCGTGTCATCTAGAAATAAAACAAGTTGAGTATTAAGAAGACATTAAAGATCGGTGACATCAGGACAGGTGTGATGTTCCAGATAAACATGCTCAGTTCACAGACATCATTCATAAATCAATGACTTCATCATCACACGCCAGAGAAACTGCTTCTCTGATCTTATGAGGGATGGACAAAAGCCTTTGGAGGATGTGCTTTATGGAGAATCAGTCTCTGATGATGTTGATTTGAAGGGTTAGTTTGAAGGCTAGTTTAATATTTATCATGCTAATAAAAGCTGGTGTAACATCACTGGCTATAAATATCCAAGCTCAGCGTTCAGCATATGTTAAGTGTAATTAAATATAACAGCTTTAATAAAGAAGAAGCCAAAACAAGCTTGAGACACCTTGGAAAGCAGAATGTTCATTTGGCTGAAAACCATCGTGTGTTTATCCAAGTTCTGAAGCTTAATTGTAACTCCAGCCAGCAAACATGCAGATATTCATACAGCGTGTCAATGAAAATCATGAATTTTAGCTGGATCGACTGAAGTCTTTGGCTCAGTTTGCAGTCATTTGATTGGTTGTTGACAGACAGCCTTCAGCCATTTCATTACAATGCATTATTAATAAGCTGTGAACTTCATGCATAAATGAAGGCGTGTTCTCTATCAGACATCACACATGCTCACGTGATTAGAGACATCACACACAAACACATACTGACCTCTGGGTTCTAATGCATTGTCTACTTTGTCATTATCGACAAATACGCGGTCATGAACGCCTATGGTTTTCTCGCAGCCATCTACAAAAACAGGAGAAATGAAAAAGATACGGTAAGCCAATCATGTTAGTGATATTCAGCAGCCCGACCCAGCTGCCAATCAAAAGAAAGCGTGTGACGTCACACACAGTGTGAAAGTATACAGGGATTTACTTGTCTGATAAATGACACTTACTCGGTGGTCTCACGAAGACTTTCAGCTTGAGACACGATCTTCTGCCCGTCTCTGTGATCATAGATGCTACAAACACAAAGACGAGACGAGTTCAGATCATGATTCAGAGGACTGGATCTTTCATTCACATTTACATTTATTCATTTAGCAGATGCTTCTATCCAAAGATGATTGTAAAATATTCATTTGAAAAACATTCAAATAAATCACATGATATTAATAATAATGTTTGAAATAGTAATCACAGAAACTTTGTATTAAGAGCAGCTGATGTGTTTACAGTTACAGTGTTGATTCAGATTATATTCACATTATTCACTAAATATCATAGATGAGCAGTGAACTACAGCTCTTCTACACATCCTTAAAAACTGCTGCTAATGCAAAAACCTTGACATTATACCACTTAATAAAATCCAAGATCAAGGATTTCATCAGCATCTGCTGTGGTTAAATCACTGTAAAAGCACAATAAAACCACAACGTTCAACAACAGATGCTTTTCTTTCATTCTACATTCAAAGATGATGATGAGAATTCATTCAGGATCAGCACCTCTGGTAAGATCACATCAGAATCTCTCACTCTCATCCACATCTCATCAGTTCACTGTCTCTCTCTCTCTCTCTCTCTCTCTCTCTCTCTCTCTCTCTCTCTCTCTCTCTTTCTCTGTCTCTCTCTCTCTCTCTCTCTCTGTCTCTCTCTCTCTGTGTGTCTCTCTCTCTGTCTCTCTCTCTCTCTCTCTGTGTCTCTCTCTCTCTGTGTCTCTCTCTCTCTCTCTCTGTCTCTCTCTCTGTCTCTCTCTCTCTCAGTATGTGTAACACACCGTCTGTCTGTCAGGTCCGGGCCGTGTGCCATTGAATGTTACAGTCACACGCACAGGAAAAGAAAAGCAGCATGACATCAGGAAGTGTTGAAGCTCAGAGGATCACACAAAACAACACAAAGCCAAGAAAAACATTTCATTTTATCAAAGGTCTGATCATGTCTGATCACGTCTCTCACACTAGCAGAGAACAGATGAAAGTGTCTGTGGTTCATTTTCAGGAACATAATAACTGAAGTCTTCTGCATCTCTGTGTCAACTGTTACCATGCCAACCGCATCATTTACAGAGCAGCATCTGTCAGAACTGAAGCAGGAGACCGTCTAAAGAAGATCAACTGCGATTAAACCCCCCCACACACAATCTTAAAAATACACCCTGCACATGAATAAAATACTCTAGTAAACTATGGTAACATCCCTAGATGTTTTCCCTAGACTTTTTTTAACATAAATTTAACATATTTTTATGGTTTTTAATTTAATTTTAGATGAATGAATTACTCTTTATTTTCTCTGTGTTAGAGTACTGGATCATAAAATGACATCTAGATTTTTTCATTTCCACACAGAATGTGATTTACGTTCTTCTTCTCATCGTCCAGCTCTCACATTCTCTCCTGTGATATTAGATTTGGAGACCTGGAGAGATTAAAATCCATCTTTAAATTTACAATATTGGAAAAAGATGCTGTCTCAAGCGTTTGGCGGTGGGGGGTGTCCTGACCTTTGACCCTGGAGAGAGAGCACACACACTGCTAATACTGTATTCTGCTCAATGGGTTGCAGATGTGAATGTTTCCTGCAGGCAGTAAATTCAGCGCCGTCTTTTTAAGAGAGAAAATAAGATGGAGAGGAAAAACTGAGAAATAAATACAGATAAGAGATTCCTTCTGTACGCTTTCAACTCTCCTTTAGTTTCTCCAGGATGAAAACTCACAGCTGTTTTTATTAACCTGTTTGTGTAGATCAGGTGAAGAACACACACCTGATTATTACAATCACACAGTGTTTGGTGATTGAACACATCAGTTAGCTGGTCTCTTTCTGTCTGAAACAGAAACAGGTTTTTTAGAAAGAATAGTCTGAAATGTCCGACTTTATGCTCACAGTTTAAAGTCTGTTTCTTCAAAACTTAAACCTCATTCATGTGGATCTTTTTTCCCATCAGCTATTAAAGCGCGTGTGACGGTCCGTCTGATAGTGTCAGTCAGCGTCTGTGGGAGTTTTTCAGAGAAATGACTGTAATCAGACTGATGTGATAACACAACCGCTATTAACTATTATCAGCTGAACCTTCACGACATCTTCAGATGACATCATCATCTCAAGAGCCTGATAACAGCACTAGAAAACCTTCAGTAATAACACAAGAACTGTTCTGAAGAACTCAGTCAACAAAGAGTAAAGAATCACTTCAACTACTCACTTCTTTACATCACAAACACACAATCGTTTCTATAACATTTAATATTAGCATTTTACTCTAAATGACCTGAATCTGAATCTGAAATGTTATTATGTGTTTTGTGTAGGGCCTGAAAACAAGATTTAAACTTTTTAAAATTATAAGATAATCTAAGATAACAACACAACACTTTAATAAACAAAACAACACACACACATGACATAAAACTATATTTTCAGTACTTTACTGAAGAAAATCTGTCATAGGTGTTGATGTTAGTCTGGCTTTGCAGTTTCAGACACTCGTCTCAATCCAGATGCTCAGATGACTAATGATTATCAGCATGAGATAAAAAGCCAATAAAATTAAAATGATATTTAAACTAAAAACTCGACAGATGAATTAAAAAGGAGATTTTAATTGACAATGAAAACAGCAGAATTTAGACATCTTAGGGTTTAGCTTTGTCTTTCTGTTTGGAATAATGACAATATGACTGTCATGATGTTTAGTAATTATGATGTTAGCCAACAAGAGAAAAGCTGCCAAGATCTGTCTGACAAGAACTGAATAAAGTCAGAGAGAGAGAGAGAGAGAGAGAGAGAGAGAGAGAGAGAGAGAGAGACAGAGAGAGAGAGAGAGAGAGAGAGAGAGAGAGAGAGAGAGAGAGAGAGAGAGAGACAGAGAGAGAGAGAGAGAGAGAGAGAGAGAGAGAGAGAGAGAGAGAGAGAGAGAGAGAGACAGTGAACTGATCTCCTCACTGATCTCCTCATTGTGTTCATTCTACAAATATGATCTTGTTATGAAGATTGTAAGTTTTGCATTAGGAGACACAATGGTTTCAAACTCTCTCTCTCTCCATCCCTATGCTCATATTTTCAGTGTGAATTATTAGTCAAAAATAGAAAACACAATATAAAACCTTTAAATGACAGCATTATTTCTTTCTTTTATTAAAGATTTGAATAAATATCATGATATCGTGACCGCCCTCCTATAGTCTCATCCAATGAAACAGTGATGTGATGACATCATACTCACATATGTAGTAATACTCTCGTCCCGGTCGAAACTCAAAGCCCAGAGAGAACGGTGTGAAGAGCTGAAACTTCTCCGAGAACTTGAGCGGTCCGTTGGGCGAGTGCGGCCGGTTACACTCCCAGCGTTTGAAACCTTTGGCCGTGTGATCGCATGTGCTGTAGCCGTCATAGTTCACCATGTACAGAACGTACCGCTCCGTCCTCTCCTCCGGCACAGAATCCTCATAATGCGGACAATACACGTCCAGATAATCATTTATACAGACATCGATGTGATAATCTCCACGCTGAAACCTGCAGGAGACACATCAACATCAATTACAACACAAGAATCACTGAAACACAAGGAACATGAAAACAGATGAGCACTTTCTGCAGTCTGAGAATATCACTTCAAATACATGTTGAAATAATACTAATGGATTCTGTTAGTAGATTCTGCTCTTCAGATTGTGATGTAAAACATTGAGCTTTAGAAAAACACTGACGTTCCAAACACTGAGACGTGTGCCAAACGCCCTGAATGATCTCCCGAGAGTAAAACACAAGAAACGTCATCAATCAGAAGAGAAACTAACATGTCCAAATGAAGCCTGAAGTGTTTATAGATAAGCTGTTGATATACGTCACACGTGTCCTTATTTGACCAAACTGACAACATGTGAACTGATGTTGAAGGGAACGCTACAGGTAAACGTTTGTTTAGACAGCACAGTAAAAGATGAAGCGATTCCCCATAAATACACTCCAAATTGTGTTGACTTCATATTCCAAACATTAAACAAATGACTAAACGGCTTCATTCCTGAACTCATCCGCCGCAAACAGACGTGAATCAGCCGGACGAGATCGGGTCAAAGCTTCATTATATTCTCAATAAGACTTCTTCTAAAATGTGTTCCAGACGTCAGTGTTCAGATGTATTGAACGGTGATGATGTAGACGGTGGTGTTTTTCTGACGGTGTATTACACCAGCAGGATGAAAATCACATGAATGCTCTGATCTCAGAACAGCTGTGACAACAAATGATGTTTCAGTGCCAGACAACAGCAGAAAACATGAAGCTCTGTCATTTCATTTCATTTTCACAAATATTCATTTCATCTGTTAAATGAAGCAAGTGAATAATCCTCTTCTTCATTAGACCTCCTGAATGAGGCGGTAATGAACGTGTGAAGGGTGTAAACGATGAGGACAGACCGATACCGCCCAGACACGCCTGCTCACAATAAAATCATCATTACCGTCTGTCTCTTACAGAACAAAGAGCAAATATATATCACATCAAAGATGTTAAGCTTCATTTAGTTGAATCATGACAAATACTTTATTAAAGTTAAGAAAAAACACTAAAAAAATATGATATGATGTGAAGATGAGATTATAGGCTGAAGTTTATCTGAATGAATTCTGCAGTCTGGACTGACCTACAATATAAATCTACAATATATCAAGATGAGCTTCTTAACAGAAGAGAAATGTGTGAAGTATCTTACAGCGTCTATCTGAGAAAACAATCTGAACATTCAAATCAAAGCCGGAAGTGATGAGAATAATTCACTGATATCAAACAATCTTTCAGAAATTTGTACATATTTATCATTTGTATCTCATCAGATTCTCATTTCTTTATTTCTATATTCATTACCATAATCTATAGATATATGATCATACATGAAGAGAACGTGTGGTTCTTTTTTTATAAACAATATAAATCAATATCACAAGATTGTTAGTGGTTACACAACCAATATTCAACATTCAATCAATATTATGGCAAGAAAAAGATTGTTGAATGTGTTTTATGGATGAAGGAGAACAGAACAGATGTATTTCTCTAGAAACCTGAAGTCTGAATATCATTTATATTTGAAATAGTGAGATTTGAATCTGTTTTTATTTCTTACTGATTTTGGGACTTTAATTCAATTCCATTTCTGTGTTTCTGGTGTGGTACTGATTCTCTACCTTTAGTATGATATCATCATTTTGCAAAACACAACAGCACAAACAACAACGCTGATTATTTGAGAGAAACTGGGAATGGATGGGAGATTAGCAGTCAATGATAATAAAGACACAAGAAGTTCAGGTGAAAAGCTCGCTGGAGTTTTTAACATTTATTAACTCTTCTGTAAGATCTCACAAACGCTCGATTATCAGCTGGATGAACTGGAAGAACCTCACCAACACCAGAGACGGACCAAAAGATTCATCAACAACATCTTCTGCTCAATCAAACATGTTTTATGGACGTTTTACTACAAGGCTTCAGTTTAAAACAACAGATAAACAGTTTAGTGGTCAATATATGAAAAGATCCGATGGTTAATTTTGTTGTATTCATATATCTACAGACGCATCACAACTCTCTCTCTCACAAACACCACAGATTGAGATTGAGTGTTAGAGAAAAGAACAGAAAATGAAGCTCATTTCTAAGGTGTTGTTCTTTTTGAAAACCTCATAACAAATACTAGCAAGATCTTCAAACACTTCACTTTATT
>CM032806.1:470000-472500 GCA_019155185.1 Beaufortia kweichowensis | reverse complement strand
TGCAGCGTATCAGATGATGAAGTACGATACAGTCCGATCCGTCTGCAACACATTTTACTTCTGAAATCACTGAAACGATATTCAATCAGAAACACATGAATGTCATCTGTGAGGAAACTGACTGAGAAAGATCTCAATATGAACTCATAGATTTCTCATCAGGATCAAAATGTATAAGCTAGGCTCTCCACATTATATTATATACTCTTCTATCCTTTTGAATGTCAATAGTTGTCTGTGTGTGTGTTTAGATTTCTTTAAGACAGTTCCTGATTAGAATGAAGTTATACGAGCATCACAGTTTTCCTCTCAGACATATTTCTGACTCAGCACTTCTGTCTGTCTTCATCCTCTGATATGAAATAAGTCTGGAGCGTGAGCGACGTCTCCAGGGAGTGACTATCAGCGTCGCAGCATCATCTGTTGTGTTTGTGTCTGTCAGAGATGCACAGCTGGAGAAAAAGAAACGTGTCATTGTGCGGAGCGAGTCTTCAAACAAACACGAACGTCTATTCATGTCCAACAAAGCGAGCAGAAGACTGATGCTCAACAACAACTGAAAGATTTAACCTGCTGACCGCTAGACACGATTTCATGAACAACTTATCTTGTTATAAGTGATATAAAGAGTGATGTGTGACCTTCATCTATCCAAACCCCTGAGCCGGCCCACACAGAGAGTCCTGAAGACCACATACTCCGTCACGCTTTCTACTTCTCATCTGTCCACACCCGCTGTATGAAAGTGGCAGGAATGCCACGTGTCAGGTGATGATGTCTGCTGTGATACAGGACGGGTTTGGACACACGGGCCGTTATCTCTGTGATGAGACATCTGATCACACTGCTGAGTATCAGATAAACATCATCTGTCCTTCACACATTCATCATGTATTCATCTCTCTCTCTCTCTTCAGCTTCACACAAACCAACACATGAGATGAAAACACTGAGACTGACTTTCTCTGTTAAAGTCATCACAATCAACAGACTCTAAAACTAACACACGAAAATCATGTTCTTAAGCAAACAAAGAGCAACAACAACAACAACAACAACAACAACAACAACAACAACACAACTATATGACTGTATTACAGTAAATATGTCATGAGTATATACAACACTAATCCAGCAGAGATAAACACACACACACACACACACACTCTCTCTGTCTCTCTCTCTCTCTCTCTCTCTCTCTGTCTCTCTCTCTCTCTCTGTCTCTCTCTCTCTCTCTCTCTCTCTCTCTCTCTCTCTCTCTCTCTCTCTCTCTCTCTCTCTCTCTCTCTCTCTCTCTCTCTCTCTCTCTCTCTCTCTCTCTCTCTCTCTCTCTCTCTCTCTCTCTCTCTCTCTAGCACACACACACAGAGAGAATAGCGACAGGACTGAGAGCTCGGGGTCATTATGCAGGAATGTTTTTGTTCTTTAAACTCATTTAGTTCTGGCAGGTTCCCTGCAGGTTCATCAAGCTCTGCAATTAAACTCAAGAGACGCTCAGATCCATTCAGCTCCAGGCTCCTGTACAAGAAACAAGCACAAATCTCTAAAGCGGCCCAAACAATGTTTAAAAGAGAGAGAGAGAGAGAGACGCTCGCTGAATGCGTTAATGGAAACTCTGTGCTTTGCCATCTCGCCCTAATACTACAAAACTGCATGAAATGAAAGATTCCTTCAGCCTGAGGAGTCATTCATATTTATAATGCCAGACAGACGGAAAGAAAACAATTCAATTAAAATACTAGACAAAGGCCAACGTAACACAAAATAAATACAACAGACAATAGCGAATGAACATAAAGAAGATGGTAACGATTGCAATAAGAGAAAGGAGACGTGGCGGTATCGCCGTTCTCCCGAGAGCCAATTATCAGACGTAAAGCGCCGTCTGCTTTGATTTAGCGCAGACGTTTAACAGTCTATAAAAGCTACTGGCTGATCTTCAACCTCCTCACAAACTACATGTGTAATCTTTTATCTGCAGCGATGTGTTGAGGTGTAACAGGTTGCGTGTGCGTGTGGGCCGCGCACACAGGAGGTAATTGGTAATTGGATGCTATTATTGAGACGAGGACGTCTCCCGCTGAGATCACCTCTGAGAGCTTGATTTCACTTCTGCATTCAGGCGGTGATGTCAGAGATCAGTCATGACTGCGTGTTGCTCTCGCAGGTGTGTGGAATGCCGATGTGGACACGCTAACACAAACAGCTCTCTGCGTTTCACATGTTGGGCACGTTGAGACATTCTAGATGCTGTTGCATTTTTGATTCGCCTGTCGCTAAAAAGACTGAAAGGGTTTCCACATTTAACCGCAGAGCATTGTGGGTAACGCTCCACAGGCTCTTAACATGAGGGTCAAACCGCGAGAGTGCTGTTTATTTATAAAACAACATGAACTCTGTGTGTATGTTAAACAGAGAAACAATCAAAGGAGAATGAGAAACGGTCTGTAATCTGTACATACAATAAAAACCACTTCAAACATCTTTAATAAAGATGCAC
>CM032806.1:457500-465000 GCA_019155185.1 Beaufortia kweichowensis | reverse complement strand
CCCATTCAGCATCACCTCCTGCACAATAACACCGTTTGTCAAACCTGATGAGAGAATCGCGCTTTGAAGGGAACAAATTGGTCCGTCTTGACTGTGTCTTGTAAGCAGCATGCAGAGCGCCAACTGTGTGTTACGTGTAAAGGAAGGTAATGACTGTCCTGATTCAGACCGGTTTAAATCTGTCCTGTATATGACTTCATTTTCTAATGGTAGGATGGATATTTGCATGGAATTGACCGATGTCTGCTGTGTTTAGATCTGAAATGTCTGTTTGTTTGGGTATGTTGATGAAGTCATTGTTGAAAGTTTCTTTAAAACACAAGCACAGAATCTTCATTAGAGCAATAAAGACAATGACGGAGATGATGATGTTAAAAGCGTATAATGCAACATCTCGCTGTTACTCAACAGACCTGCCGTCCAAAAAACACAAAGTCCTGACAACTTAATTGCATTAAGAGCGAAACGAACACGTACGGCAACACTCGAACGTCTCTTTAAAGTGCCATTCAGATGTGACAGCGTCGCATGTGTCTCGGGCACGTCGAAGTTCTTCTCTCGGCCCGTAAAGACACTTTGATTCAGCGCTCGGAGCTATTGTGGACTGTTCTCGCGGGCCAAGAGAAGACGCTCTTTAAGAGTTTATTAAACAGCACTTACAGACCTTCCCTGTTCACAAGGCTTTTCTCTAAAGTCTTTTGAGAAGAATAAAACACACACATACAACAGAAAAGCAGGTCTCGCACGGCCCTGTTGCTACGAGACCTCGAGAATATTCTGAGTCACTATTCAGAGCTCTGATGAATCTCTCGTCTGTCTCACAAGTGAAAAATAACAGGTAGATTCCTCTCACTGCTGAGGGATTCTGTCCAAAACCCTCATCTTTAAAGAAGAGTTCATCTGGATTACTAGTGAAGATTTCAGGTTAAACAATCAATCATTTACTAGAGAAAACTAACTCTTACACACCTTCATATCTGTATTCGATTAAACGAATCTGCTTTACTAAACGTCTCTCTCTCAAACAGTTCCTGGTCTTATTTTCTTTTGTATTTTAATCTGTTGGAAACACACTTTACTTGAGTTTAATGATGACAAACCACTTTAGTTATCATGAAATAAACAGACATATTGTGGTTGTATGCACTGAGATCTCCTGTGGTCTGTTATGGCTGCATTATAAATCTGTCAATCCGTTTGGGTTCTTCCACGACACGTTCTGATCTCACGCATCTGTTTACTGGCATCACATTGTGAATCAAGACGACATCCAAACCACCTTCCAGGAATTCACCCATCCATAACTTCATCAGCAGATGGACACCAGCGGTAATAAACCCCGTCCACAGAAAGACTCAAATGATCATCTTTACACCTGCCAAACCCAGCGCCTCGAAAAACAGATAAACAGCCTCCCAGACGCTATATTCACATGACAAACAGCATTTATGTGCTGAAGGTTGCCTCCGGACCGCCATCCATCATAACCTGCGAGTTAGACCGTCACCGGCCGGGAGCAATAAAATAACAACACTGCTTTTGCAAATGCAATTTCAACAGATGCATTTTCCTGGCAGGCTGAATTTTCACAAAGACGACAGCGGAAATAAATAAAGAAATATCTCTACACAATGACCTAAAAAGGGTAGAAATCAGCTGTAATCGTCACGCGAGACCACCATACGAGAAGCTTATGAGACGTATCTGCCCGTTTGAATAAAAAGACACAATGACATCAAACGCCGCGGATCCGGCCGTGTCTCTGAGGAACCGTGATCAGCCCGAGGATACGGCATTAATCTTTGATGAGTGTCACATCATGAAAGGCTCGAGCATGTCACGAGAAGAGGATGAGATGTGTCTAGTTTGTGTAAATGGAGAGGGACACGCAGAAGAAACAGAAGAGACAGGTGTTCCTGAAACACAATGCAGTCCTGAGAGACCCGCTGTCTGCTGGACGACACACAAAGAGTCTTCTTCTGAAGATAACACACAACAAATCATTACATGTGTGTGCGCTTCAAAACACTACACAACAGATGCTGCTATCAGTCACAACTTTAAGACTAACTTCACAAGCTTTACTTTATTTCACACACTGTGATAAAGATGTTTATCACACATCACACACACACTTAAGATCCAAATGAATGCAGAGTGAATCTGAACTATAAATAAACAACTACACTCATCTACACACACACACAATTCATTCTGCTAAATAATGCGGCTACATTTAATAACACAAAAAACTCACAGGACGAGAAAACAACAACAACAACAGCATCACAATGACTGTGTGTGTGTCTGTGTGTGTGTGTGTGTGTCTGTGTGTGTGTGTCTGTGTGTGTGTGTGTGTGTGTGTGTGTGTGTGTGTGTGTGTGTGTGTGTGTGTGTGTGTGTCTGTGTGTGAGTGCGTGCGTGTGTGCACATGTGTGTGTGTGTGTGTGTGTGTCTGTGTGTGCACATGTGTGTGTGTCTGTGTGTGTGTGTGTGCACATGTGTGTGTGTGTGTGTGTGTGTGTGTGTGTGTGTGTGTGTGTGTGTGTGTGTGTGTGTGTGTGTGTGTGTGTGCAGAGAATCAATCAGATTGTCAGTCTATGACACACATCAAAGAGTTGAAGGTTTGTGCAGATCAGAAACAGATTTTTTTCAATAATTTGTGAAACCTGAATCCTTAAAAACACACAAACCTTCCAACAGCTTGATGTATTTCTGGAGATCTCCTCAGGTGTAGTTGTCTGAAGACACAACAGTACATCTGTATCTGAGCAGATCCACAGATGTGAACCTTTGAACAAGTAAGTGAAATGTCTTTTTTGTGCAGTTTTGTAATTCACTTAACACACACACACACACACACACACACACACACAGACACACACACACACACACACACACACACACAGAGAGATGGATTAGATAATGAAGAGGGTTCTGGCCCGGTTCTCTTCACTCTACACCCTCACTTATAATTCTATTGTCCATTATCCAAATGGACAGCACTCTGCAATATTGATCTTCTCTCTTTAGGAGTGATTCTCTTACTCTCGCTCATCTGCATCGCTTCACTATAAACCCTGGGGTCCTGGGGGAGATGTGATTATCACGGTCCGTCCTCCTCTGGGTCACCCGCAGACCTCACGGGGAACAGAGACTCATTATAATAAAGATTAATGACCGCTACTGTAAACACGACTGGATACCTGATGACCTGATGACCTGATGTTATAGCTCACACACACACCTGTGACATCACACAACACAATCTGACTCTACCCTTTATTACTATTATGTTCATTAGAAAAAACGACCTGTTCCAACAAGTAAAAAAAACACTTTTATCAGCTGGAGGTGTTGAGAAAACCAAGAGCTTTTCCATCCGTTCATCTAAAGCTCACGCTCCTGAAACACGACATCAGCTTCTCACGGCGCTTTCTGCAAATATGCAGTTCTTCACAAACATATAAATCTATCTTCACACAGAGAAACATCTGAAACAACAGCAGGGGGTTAAAGAGAGAAACAGATGTGAAATAATGCAGAATCACACGAAACACACATGATCACTGTTCATGGAAAAAACACATTTCTCCCTCAATTCTGCTGATCTAAAAGGATTCATTGAGACTGTAAAACCTCCTGAGAGCGTCCAGAATCACAGAGATAACCTGATGAAATGTGTTTTATATTCCTGCAGATAATTACAGCTTCATCATCACCTCCATCACATGACAACAAGGTTTAACCTCTCAAACAGAACTTTATTTATATTAAACATCATTATATTCAACTGTAAAAAGACTGAACAGAATTCCCCAAAAGTTTTAGCCAAAACATTTATTTAGGGCTCCGACACAGCAGGACAGAGATGTGGGTTTGGCACGACACGGGTTCGGCTCTTAAACGTGTCTCTCACAGAGATCACAGTATTCTGAGAATGTGACTAATACACATTTATCCTCTGGAATGTTTGTGGAGGAAAAATAAACTTCTGCTGAAATGTTTAAGCGTCAGATTTCTCGAGCTTTACGGCGGTTCAGATACATTAAAACTCTCAGCATCAACAAACACTTTCATTTGATCTTCGCCCACGAGGCTCATGAAAACAGCGTCACGCTTAATATCGCCATTAAACGTGACCGACGCAAAAATCTCTGAATGTGATGCAAGAGATATTCAATACTGTACGATGAAAAGCGGAAATCTTCGTCAGAAACTGGATTCGGCCCTTCGCGGGCTTATTTACATTGTGGCAGAGGTACGATTAACTCGTTAATGTTACGCAGCCAATGTCAGCAAACGGGTGGATTTGTAATGAAAACTAAGCGATTCTCAAGAAAATATTTCCCAAAACAGCCTTCAAGCGCAGCTGCTTTCCAACACGTTCTCATTGTGGGTCTGTAAGCGAGCGGCTGAAGTTTGTGGTTTGCCAGATCTCATGTTTCTATATCATATATAGTGAATTTGACATCGTGCACTTTTAACACAAGACACATTCCTCATGTTTGACTTTAAACACACTAATGTCTCTGAGACACAAAACAAACAAAATCTGAAGGAAATCTCTACAGGTGACCCTAAAGCTGTCTATCATTTCATCTGTTCAAGACTTTAACACACAGACCGAATAACCAGCGGCTGTTCTGGGGTCAGTGGATATCCGAGAAAAAACCTTGAATTTCTCATGTTGATAACATATCAGCACATATTTCACATGGGATTCACACAAGTGTTTTTGGTGAATTAAATGGCTTTACTGTAAGGGTTAACAGTATTAAATAAATGAAAAAGAATTGTTTTTCTAAGTTAGTTAATCAAATAATCTTCATTTGAAAATGATGTTTTAAACATCTAGATAAGCCTAACTTAATCACTGTTCTGTACATAAAGAAACATAAAGAAATAATCTCATAACATCAATAAATGAATGAATAAACCCTGAAGAATTGAAATGTAAACAGCTGTAATTGTGAATAAGAGAATAAGGTTTGAAGTGTCTGGTGATGAAGTCTCTAATAACACATGATGCTGACTGACTTTATTTCTCTTCTCAAAACACTGAGAAATCAATAAGTTAAGGGTTTATATTCCTGAAACATATACGGTGTATCTCAGCAGACTCACATGTTTTCAGCGTGTGGAAACACATGGAGAACATGTGAATGAATGAAGACGTCTAAAGAGAGATCAATGAATGTTCTATCACAGCGTCTGTGTACAAACACATGTTATATATGTGTGTTTATTCTCGATCATCTGGATATCAGATGTGATTTCTGAAGGATATTAAGTGAAGCTCAATGTTTTTATGTACTGTGGATTCAGAAAGAAAATAAAACTACATGTAAAATTTAAAAATGCACGTTAATATTTGATAGACCTAAATGAGATGTTTCTCTACTTTCTTTTATTTACAACAACACTACCATCATTTTGTTCACTACAAATAACCTTTTGTGAAAACGTTCTTCAGATATTAAAGGTTCCTTATGGAACATTCAGACAAAACTAGATCTTCTACAGCATCAGATGAAGTATTTTCATTCTCTGATTTAACGTAACACTCATTTAGTGTTTTGATTGTTAATCCGTCTGTTTGTTTTCAAGGATTTTCTGAGTTGATATAACTTTGTTTCAGTGTTCTTCTCACGTCATGTTAAACCTCTGGAGTTTCGGCTCTTGACCTTGTCACGTTCAGAAGGGTTAAGCTTCGATTTTACAGCAAGGGGTCGTGTTTGAGATTCTCCCAGACAATAAACAGGCTTGTCTCAGGTCTCTAGCTGCTGTTAATGCTCTTTATACAGGAAGCCAGAGGAACAATGATCTTTTCTACCCACAATAAGCTGCAGAGACGCATACTGATCAGATCGCCGGCGGTCACGCACAGAGCCGAGCGCTCCAGAAACATCTCTCATTACCAGTGAATAATTAGAACGAGCTGTGTGGGGTGACATCAGGGGAAATGGTGATATTTGGAGCTTTTGCAGATCATTGATTTGCATATTTAGTGAGTCGCTCAGGGCAGAAGTGAGCAGCTGTCACAACACGCTGACCTCTGACCTCGAACTCCAAAAGCAGAACGTCTATTCATATTCTCAGAGACGACCGGCCGGACACACGGAACAACTACCCATTTATCATAGACCGCCCTGTGTAGACTCTGTACCGGCCAGACGTTCAGACACAACTGATAAAAATGTTTCTTATGATCTTAAAAATCTTGAAGAAAATCCTCTTCCACCAACACCTGACATCATACAAAACAGCCTCTCTTCTTTCCTCTACAGGTCCTTATCTATCACTGCAAAACATTGTAAACTTGTTTCATTGTCTCCTAATATTTGTAAGTGGCTTTGGATAAAAGCATCAGCTAAATGACTAAATGTAAATGTAAATATCAAAAACATAAATAAATTTTGACTGATTTATAATGAATGATATACTTCAGTCAGCGGATAAATAAGTAAATTAATGGTAAATCACACTAAATGATGTTTATTTGTAAATATTTATAAATGCAGAAAGGTTTGTGTGAGAGTTAGCTATAAAGTATAAAAAACATTATAAGTATGAAAAGACCCCATAAACCATGAAAACCCAACACGTGTGTGTGAAGAGGGTCATTAATCTCATATAAAGGGTAATATTTGTGTTAACTAGCCATTAGAACAGACAGGTGATAATTGAATTACTGTCTGTGAGCAGGGCAGATTTTTCCCAAATAATGTTGTTGGAGTTTATTGGACCCATGAGTGTGCGCTATGACCGCTGTAATGAGTCCTGACTGATGGAGCGTATTAACATCAAACAATTAACACACATCAGCGTCTGAAAAATAATGTGCTCAGTGACGGAGGGCTCGGGCCGCAGACCGCTTGATGTAAACCAGCACTGGCGCGGCCACCAGATCAATTATGAAGCAAAGTGAGCAATGCATTATGGGTAACTGTCACTCATTCACGTCCCAAACGGAGCGTTGCTTCTGTAAACGCTGGCTAAGAGAATCGTGAAATTATTCTAAATCATCTGTATATATAAATATAAATAACTGTATATATAAATATATGTGAGCCTGTCTGTCAATAGTCGATTTTTGGTGATTTGCTGTTTTGTAAATAAAATCATTCTACATAATGTAAAAAACATTATTTGAAAAGTAATGTCATGTCAAAGATTAAAATCATAATGAACTGAATATCAAACATTAATGCTTGTTATCTCAGTATTTGAAGTTTAGACTTTAGCCTGATTTCCACAGACAGGGTCACACATTGTATTTTTATGTACTGTATTTAAATAAAGCAGACGTGATGAAGAGCAGAACGACAGCACAGAAACACACGAGTGAAGCGTTTCCACAGACTCATCATCACACAGGATTGAATTATTTGACTGTGTTATTCTCAACAGCCTCTTTAAAGACTCTTTCTCTCGCTCTCATCACGGTCTGTTGGTCTCAGCTGGACCGCCGGCTTTCATGGAGTTTTATCTGAAGAG
>CM032806.1:415000-452500 GCA_019155185.1 Beaufortia kweichowensis | reverse complement strand
GCCTGCTGGAGACTCTGACCTCTTTAAACCAACCTGACCTAGATCAGATTCATCCTAGTTAGAAGTAGCTAAAGGCAACGGATGGATCTCTGCGCATAGCAACTCATTCTCATTGGCTCTTTCATTGTGTTTGTAGATTTTCAGGCAGACACTGGTTGGTGGGTTTCGTGGTATTTCCAGCATCGCGTGTCAAGAGTCATCAGGGAACAAGTCAAAGCTAAAGCACGTGATCATTCTCTGATCCGTGGCACGACCTTTCACCTTCACACCGTCACATAATAAATCTCATATAAAACTGATGAGACACGTAAAATCAGAAAGCACTAGAACTAAAACACAATAAAAATCAAACTGTAAGAATGAGAAACAATGGAAAGATTACATTAAAATTGTAAGTAAACCAACTCATGTCAAGCATATAAAAACAGCAAAGAGTTTTAAATGTCAAATATGTATAACCTTTATAATCCTCTAATGTCAAGAATCAAACCACAACCTACACACACACACACACACACACACACACACACACACACACACACACACACACACACACACACACACACACACACACACACTACACATACACCGCGCTTTTCACGCACATCGCCTGCACACGCCACACACACACACACACACACACACACACACACACACACACGCACACACGCACACACACACACACACACACACACACACACACACACATACACATACACACACACACACACACACACACACACACACACACACACACACACACACACGCACACACAAGACCCGTTTACATTCCATAAACAATGAAAATTATTATCCAGATAAAATAACTATCAAAACAAAACAAAACAAAAATGTAAAGTGTGTGTGTGTGTGTGTGTGTAGCAGTAGAAGTAAAAAATAAAAAAAAAAATAAAAAACATTTTTTACAATTTTTCACAAAAATATATTGTTGATTTCAATCATTTATTTAAAAAATACAAATAAATTACATTAAACACAAATAATATACAACATACTCAATTTATAATTACATTTCAGTCAAAACTAGTTCGAATAAAAAAAACTAAATTAAATAAGATTAAGAAAAAAAAAGTTAGTATACAAAAATCAAGATTTAAAATAAATACATGTACGACGTAAAAGGTTTTAAAATACAGACAATTCGATTTTAGAGAACACAATTACTGCTTTCATAATTGACATTTACATCTTATTAAATAAAGTTCAGTTCAGTCTATAATGAGGCGTTTGACTGATTTAAGTAGCAAAAAGTCAAGAAAATAATGAACTGTGGCTTCAATTAGCAGAAGAGAATCAGTGGAACTGAATCTCACACAACACATCACCACATCTAGAGTATTTCACATGAAGATCTTTAGACTACACTACAGTCACAAAGTCTCCATTTCACGTTTAGAGAAATAGTGTTGTGCTGTTAAACTCTGGATGAGAAAGCTCATAAATTCTGGTTCTGTGTTTGCTGGACACGCAGCAGCTAATGCGTCTATCATCGCAGCAGCTCATACATGCTATAAAAGCGCTTCACCACACCACTAATTGCTCACACAGCAAGACACATTTTACGACTGTATTACCTCATCTCTTCATGGAAATATTTATGCTTCTCTTAAGAAAGAATGTTTCAGCATTGATCTCTGAGGATTTGCAATGAACATAAGATGTCACTTACTGGCAAAGGTTTTTTGGTTTTGCTCTGAACCGATTTCATGGCACTTGTGTACGAAAGGTAAATAAAAATCTTGAAATGATACGTCTATGATGATATCAAATCATTATCTACACGAATCTACAAAAATATTAAAAATATGTGCGTGTTGTCGTAATGAGCCGTTCATCACGTTCAGCGATTGAAGTTTCTCAGGTGTCGTGTTCATCTGAAGATTAAGAATTTCCCACAAGCGTCTTTGTACCTGCCGTGTTGTGTTGCTACTCAAACCCACACAGTAATTCAATCCCAGCAGTCATTGTTTAGAAACACAAAGCACAAGGTCTCTGTCTGTGTCGGGCGAGCGAGCGAGGTGTAAACCTGAAGCCGTGCGAGCACTTCTCATTTCAGACGTTGATGTTTCTGTCAGGTAAATCTGTGCGGGACAAAAGGTGCACTAGACTGAGACTTCATTAGAGCTGTTAACTAATGACACGGTTTAAGTTTTCACTCTCGACACGGTCACTGAAATCTGAGCCAAACCACAGAATATTCTTCTTTAATGTCAATCTGTCGTCATGAGAATAAATCTGTATCATTTAAACATTATCTCATTACAGTATTTATGTGTATCTAACAGGAAAAAATTCAAAAAAAAAATATATATATACACCCTTACTGTAAACTGTTAAGATTACATGATCATAATTTAATTAAAATCTGTTTGCATTTTGACCAAAAAAAATCTAATAGTTTTATTTAGTTTTTCCTTTCTGTTTTAAAGAATGCTGCTTTAAAGAAAACTAAACGTAAAGCCGCAATTAACACCAGACAGTTTTTGAGCATTAAACACACTTAATCTTCTGGCCGAGCTCAATGTCAGGACTCATTAGACCCGATATAGCCGGACCGACCCGCCGTCTGACCCCTGCACGCAATCATTCTGCCCCGACACCCCTCTGCCACCGGCCCCGGCGCTGCGCTACCGTCTGAACTTTCCCTTCACATTACTTCTGCTATTGTAACTTTTCCACTTCTGAGCACCATCAATTATGCACTAGAATAACACAGGCCCCGGCCGGCCCACATGACATAAAGGCCGATTATGGCCGTGAATTATTCAGGCACCTTCCTGCAATGTAGCTCTTACAGGCGATACGGCGACAGCAGAAGAACTAGTGCGGTCCCGGAGCGGATCCGTGTGGATCACAGGCCGAATGCTCCTGCTGTTTATAGCTGGAGGAAAATCTGTATTATTAAAGAAAATCTACTCCTGTATCGACGCTTTGCCACGAGTGATACAGCACTTTAACTCTTCACATTCCTGTGGTTGCTTGCTAAAAAAAAAGCAAAAACTTGAAAGAAAAAAAAGTTAACAGACATTTAGAGACATTTAGAGAATATAAATATTGAGTTCAATGGAAGAGGGTCAGAATCAAACTGTATTTAATGTGGGTGTGACTGTTGAACAAAATGGCGTCTCCAACAAAAATCCCTCAACACACAAAGGTTCAAGACCTTTAAACCTTTCTAAATCTCATCACGTGACCTGCTGTGAGTGACCTGCACACACACACGCATGTAAAAAACAAACATGTTGTATTTTAATCCTCAGATTTCACGGTCACCTCTGCTGCTTCAACATGGCCGCCTTGACCTCGTTTTTTTTAAGATTGCGTGCGAAGGTTTGCCTGCACAGCTTGTCTGTGAGATCACAAACAGCTCTTAATATTTTATACACCCCACCAGCAGACACTGTCTGAACCAATCAAACACCAGGAAATCCTTCTCTTCCATTGGCTGATTAAACCCTCCAAAATCACATTACACTCTTTCTGCAGATTGTGCAAAGCAATTCACTCCTACAGCTTTCAAAGAAAAATATGAAAGATGTGGAAATAGAAAATACTTGAATCAAACATATACTCATTAATAATTGTGAACAAAATATTTTGTCATGCAATCCATGAGCATACAATGTTTAAATAAAAAATAACTGCAATAATATATAATATAATATATTAATATATGAAAACAACAGAAAATATCATTTACAAGTTTGTATTTTTTTAAATGAAAAAATTTCAGATAAACTCAATTTCTTAGTTTGCTAATGTAAATGAGTATTTCATGAGTATAAAACAGCTCCACCTAAATACAATTCATAAAAAATAAAAGAAAATGTTTTATCACTTACCATTGAAATATTTTATTATTTTAATTATAAAACTAGAATTTTTTAACAAATCAAGCAAACATGATTGCAATGGTAGCACACAATATTTTGGATAAAAAAGTATTTTCTTAAATACTTTCGCTATTATTTTACATTATTTTACTAATCTGCTTCAGAAAACAACTGTTCAAAGTTGTTTTTTTGATTCAATACATTTTTATATAAAGTTATATAAAAATAATTCAAACAATTATTATGTAAATAATGATTTGATTGTTATCCACTGAAAATTATTTAAATTTAGCTTAATCCCGAAACAAGTTATTTTCTGTCTAATGTAGAATTATTTATCTCAGTATCAGTGTGAAAACATCTGTGTGTTTTTAACATCAGCTGTCATGTTATTCTCTCTAAAGCCTTAACTGACCGTCATTCACCTGCACAACATTCATCCTAAATCAAACACTCCATCGCATGAGACACCCCATCAGACCCCACCAGACCCCAAAAGCCCTGAGCCTATTACAGAAAATTTAAAGGGCCAGTAATCCCCGATTAGTCCAGACAGAGAGAGAGAGAGAGAGGCGAGAAGTCGCCCCAGATGGCCTCATCCGTGCGGACCGGACCATTGAGCACTGAGAGGCGGATAAAAGCTCAAGGTTTGAGAAGATCAGTAGCCAAACAAATCCTAACACATGAGAAATATCCTGCCAGCCAAACATCTGTGATGAAAACTTCAATCACATGCCAATAAAAAAACACGGGAATTTTTTCTTTATGAAAATGAAAAGTTCTCAGACTGTGAAAAGAAACGTCAAGGCCAATATTTATAAGCTGTGTTTGTCCAGACTTCTAAAGGCACTCCAGGGCTCCTCTTAAGCATTATTTATCTCATTAGGTCTTAAAGACTGATTCATATGAATGCTGAATGTGAACAGGACGGTTTCTAAGGAAGAGGGATTACAGAGGAAGGGTTTTGTGTCACTACACAATGAGCTGATGGCTTTTTAAGCCCTTTAGTGACTCTCTGCTATTATCTCATGAATGAGTCGCTGAATCCCACAAACCCTAAACAAACACACTACTGTAAGATTCAAACATCACAGGTAAACATCTGATTCATCTGCAACAAAAACATATTTAAAAAAGTATTCGAATAAACCAAAGCCTTTTACATTTCCAGTCCACAAATATTTCGATATATTTTCAAGATATTAGATTAGATGTGAATCATGTGGAAAAAGATTTAATATTGAATCTTCTGTGTTTAGATTACAGCTGTGTACTGAATGCCACAGAAGTAAAAGGTTTTGGCTAAAAGATTTCATAAAGAGAAAAACTTACTGTCTTACAAAAGGTTCCTCATAGTGGAAAATAGTTCTTTAGACTATAATAAGAAAAGAAAGAAATGAACCTTTCGCTAAAAGATTCGCTAAAAGGGTTTCCTTTTGTTAAACTCGTTCATTACATTAAAAATATTTTTATAAAAAATACATTTAACAAAAAAATTATTTAAACAAGAAAGTGATTCAGCCGTCCAGCATCGGAGTTTCTCATACTGTATCTCATCAACACCTCCCCTCCCCACAGAAGACTATACTACTCAAGAAGAACAAAGCTCAGTTCTGGGGGTTAATCCCATTGGATTAGGGCCTGTCACAGACCCTGAGCTCCAGAATGTCACCTACATTGTTCACGGGCTAAAGGAACCCCTGCAGAACGGTCCAGACGCCTGCGTCTGTGAAACCGGCTCAGCGTGGGAGAAATGAGCGCCAGAGGAAGAACACCTCCTCACCAGCTTCTGCTCTCTATTGTGCTCCGTTCTCTTTCCTCCTGTAAACACAGAGAGTAACACAAGCAGGACGCCGGTGAACCCTCTCTATTCCCCCCTCACGCTCTCCTGTTCTTTCCATCTTTAAATACATGCATACTTTCGACCCGGCCTGGGAGAGAGAAACAATAGTGGCCTTTCACAGTGACCGAGAGAAAAAGAAGCAGGCGCTCAATATTTACAGCGGCCCGCTCCGTCTCCTCTCAGGCGGCGGGCGGTCCGGAGACGACCGAGTCCACTTTATGTTTGCTTGTTTGTTTGTGTTCTGCACAAGGGAAGTAAACAGCGATACATATATGAAAAATAATAAAGCAGAGACTGTAAAGTCCAGTGCTGAGGATTACATACGAAAACACTTGGGCAATATTTGCTTTGTACTTCTGAAATCTGGTGGCAAGATTTCTCCTAAATCTTCATGCTTGTAACTCTCACTAAAACCACTTCAATTTCTGCAGAATTTTCTAGCAGCTGGAGGCTGATTTAAAGGTGTGAAGCTGCCGTGTAGACGAAAGAATGAATGAATTATACCAGCAGAAGAACTGATCACAGCGGCATGCGTTAAACATTTTAACATTATTGACTTAAATTAACATTATCCATTATAAAGTACATCAAAAAAATGTAAAAAATGATTTAAAAGAAATAAATTCATGAATTAATTAGTCTTACTAGTAAACTAGTAAAAACATTTTGACATATGTTTGAAAGCTCTACAAAAAAAACTCTCAAATATGAATAAAAGACTACAAAGTTTAGACTTTTTCTGATTAAGTGAATCACCAGAATGAAGATTCTCATGCATACAGATGGGCTTTATTTCTCCAGTGTTCACTGGTGTAGATCTAATCCACAGCAGAGATCTACTCCATGACACACTCCCAAACATAATGCCATCAAAGTTGAGAAAAAAAACACATTTCACACGGACGGAACATCAAACATAAGATGTATTGTTGTAGAAGTTTCTCTATTTATTAAATCATGGATTCTTGAATGACACAAACGTCCCGCTGCCTGTTTAAACACCTAATGAACTGTAGTGACGCTTTAATCCACCATCAGATCAGCCTTCACTAACATTTACTCCTTTTATCACACTTTCTCTTGAATTTACATCAAATATGAATTATTATTCTATTGTACAATTTACGTTTCACTTACTCTGTTCTCCACCTCATGAATCTCCTGAATGTATACACACGTCTTTAATCCACTTTCAGAGTCAATTTAAACAGAAAAACACAGCACATTTTAGCAGATTAAGAGAGGAAACTAGTTCAAACACAGTATGAATGTGTTCAAGAGCTTCATATTTATCTGAACTAACAGCAGCAGTCTTCTGTTTCTCATAGAGAATATACTGTATAATAAAATATATGTAAAAACACAAAAGAACACAACGGCCAGTGATGCAGACGACAGTAAATACTGCTAGCGGAAAGTTGGCGGTCAAAATGATTAAATTCCATACGGTTAAACTTAGTTTAAATCAATAAAACAGCAGAGGAAAAATGTTCACTGTGAAAATATTTATTTCTAAAATAAAACAACTATCTAAAGATTTGCTAAATTTTACTGAGATAAAAAAATCTATGATATTTTATGCACAGATTTTGGAAATGTTTGCAGGAAGTTTGGTTGTAAACATAATCACACACACACACACACGACGGTCCGGCACAGTCGACTTGAGTGGGAACACATTTCTCGCTGGTTCATCATGGAACATTTTGGCGAGCGACTATCGTGTTACAGCTGAATGTTTTTAGGTTTCCTCTCGGAGACTGCTTGACCCCTGTGCCCGGGTCTCCGGCAGACAAGCCGCACAGCCAGAATCAAGGTCCTGAAATATCTAATTGTATTCATTCATTTTCTCTGCTCAGCATGGCACTGAGAAATAAAGCGAGACAGGGGAAGGAAGTGGGGTTAACGGGTCTCTTTAGCATGAGAAACGCAGCAGTTCACTCAGTACTATAATTCAGAAGAGCCAAAGGTGCCGACCGGAAACGAGAGCAAATTAAGCAATTAACAATTTACACTCACAGATCCAACATCTGATGAGCAACACAAGATTTACTTTACCCATGCCTTCGTGAGTAGTTGTACATTTAATTAGAAATCATCCAGCGAACACTGAGAAAGCTTACGGAATACTGAGGTTTTCTTATTATTAAAAATATGTTTTATCTACATCTAAACTATATTTAGAACATGTAAAAAATGTTATGTCCATAAATGAATATCATGTGCAGATCATCTCTCCTTTTTCAGATGTACTATTATTTTAATAATGTAAAGAGTCAAACATGATATCATTTCTTATTATTAAAACACCGTCTTTCTCCAAGCAAACTCAGGAAACGAAACACATGACATGCAACAAATCCACAAAACCAGGCCGAGCTGGAGGTCAAGCACTGCTGTGAATTACAGTCATTTCCCAAAGACAAGTTATGTTTTAAAGAACAGTCGGCTGGTTTAAAATAAACAATCCAAATGAAAGTTTGTCTATGTGAATAAAACTGATTTTGCATTTTTGTTAAAAGAAAGTGTCAGATAAATAAACAGATCTTTCAAAGCAGAACGAAGGATTTATACAAGACAGCTTTTAAAAAAAAACTGGAAGATCTGAAATAACATATTTGTCTTTTATTTTATATCACAATCAGATAAAAGTACTGATCTGTCCGTTTATAATGTTCATTATGTTTCAATATTAATGACATTATTAGTTGAAAGCACTTTTTGTGTGTTTGTAAACTCTTTCAACAGTTTTATACACTGTCACGCGCTTCTTCAGCTGCTGTTTGTTCCGGATATTTTTGGCCTAATAAATAATCAATTTAGATCAAATAATAACAAAACTGACAAAACTTTAAATATTAATTCATGATGTAATTAAAGTTTATCACTGTTAATGATCCGAGGCTTCGTAGCCACATAAATTCATCTAAAAACCCCAAATGATTTTAGATTTGTATTGCGACTTACAATAGTAAGAATCTAAACATTGATCTTAATTTTATTAGAGAAAAAAGGCCATATCTTGACTAAGTGAATCCATCAAAATAGCAATGAAAACTAAATGAATAAGAATGAACTTTCATGTCAGAGTTTTAGTCGAATATAAAGTCAGTGACGCGACGGGCCGAATCCAGCAAACTTTTATTTCCTAAAAGCGCGTGCGCGCGTCTAACATATAAACGCGCTTTCCTGAACATCCTGCTGTGTGCTGAAGTGTTTCATCCTTCTGAACGGATTAAAACATGTTTACATATTTAAACGTGAATAAACTGGATTAACCATCATCCTGGTAATACGTGAAAATCTCTACGAGTTTATCGATATGAACGCGCGCGGATTTACTTGACACTATATTAAAATACATTCACTGTAATTTACATAAAACATGTTGTTATATGACTGCAGTCAACTGTTTAATTTTCAATATACACTTACACATCACTCTGTAAAATCTAAAACACTTGAATGAATGTATAAAAGCAAAGTGAAACTCCAGCCTCATGCTTTTTTGCAGTGTTGCGCACACGCAGATCCACTCACCGCGGGTTGGTTCGGTTCCAGTAGACCGCGTATCGATCAGCCATCACCTTCGAGCTGGGCTCCTGACTAAATACACACATCCACAGAATCACACCCACGAAGACCATCATTTCCACTTGCAGCATCTCTACGGCACAATCGGACACGTATATTCCTCTTTCTTCAGTCGACTTTCATTCACATCTGATCTCAGTGTCCAAGTGTCCAAACGCTCAATACCGCCGAACTGCGCAGCAGAGAAACACGCAAAACACACACACGAGAGAAACACAGTGTTTATGTTTCCATCCGAACATAGAAATGCACGTGACGCTTTATCAGAAACGCCCGAAGCTCTCCACTGTGTCACTGTAATGAAACTATAGATCAATATCAGTGCGCAATATTAGTCCGGGAGCTTCAGATGAGTCCCTTCAGAGATGTTTGGAGAAGTTAAGAGCGGAGACAGAAGCAGAGGCGGAGGAGACGCAGAGGAGCCCTGGAAACACACCCGCGGTCCGGACGCGCGCGTCACGCGTCATTCTAGCGCTGGAGAGATGCAGGAGAACGCGGATCATCTGTTGTTTCACGCGCTTTCGGTTCGCCGGGAGGTGTGTGCGTGATGTGAACCGAACGGCTCCCGGTGCGAATGTGTGTTGGGTTACAGCAGGACGCAGAGAAACGCGATTGGTTCAGGTTCTGATGGGCGGAACAGTGAGAAAATAAAACTCCTCCTCTAAGCCTTCAGTCAGTTAATACATGTAACCCATAGACGGAGGAATCCAGCGCTATCTGCTCATGAAATACTGTCAAATAAAAGATGTCATATTTAATTAATGTGCCTTAATATAATACATAGATATAGAGAATATTATTTTCATGTCAGCCTCTCAATCTTTATACAGCTGTTCTTACATACAAGCATACGCATTAAGAATAAATTAGCATTAATTGTCTTCTTGTTTATAAAAGTTGTGTGGTTTTAAAGCAAAGAACATGAAATATTAAATGCGTGTGCGCGCTGAGCTGATGGCGACACCAGTGCGCACTTGTTGCGGTTGGAGAGATGCGCGCGCACGTGTGTGTGTGTGTGTGCTCAGCAGCATACAGACGCCCCACAGTGGAAGAACAGCAAAGTAACTCATGAGCAGCCCTAATCTGCCCCGGGGCAAAATGAAATCCAGGATACTCTGATGTCCCTAAAGACACGAGAGCTGAAAATATTCACAATACACACTGACAAATATTTACTCGGCTTTAGAAATGATGCAAATGTCAGCCAACCACAGACCTGTGTGTCTTATACCGTTTTACATTTATACTAAACAGCATCAGGGGGACATTAGTAATGTAAGACCTGTTGCTTAACAAACTCTGATGACCTTCAGCAGCAGTGGAACAAGTGCTTTAGATGCAGTTGGCCTTCAGGCACAGAAGGAGGGGCGTCTCTCCAAACGACACCGTTCCTCTGGCGGCCGAGGCCAGTTGTCCCCTGTATTCTGATCACATCTCTCAGCGGGAGGGTGGGTCGGGGATGAGGTCATTGCATCAGCAGCAGGGTTTTTGCAATCTCTCTTCACCAAAACAGCGGCGTTCTCCCGCTGAGACGGCATGCCGCTTCTATCTTATTTCAAAGGGGGAGATGATATACTCTCTCTATTGCACTTTCACTGGGGACTCAGAATTACAATGGCTAGTTTGATTAGTTCTTATGCCATATCATTTACCACTGAGGGCAGAGCTGTCAGGAAACTTATTCATCTGACTGATTGTGATTGTAGATGGAGGTTCAGACAGCGATTGCTGTGGAATCTACAATGACAGGGAAACATTTACACACAAAAAAACCCTAAAATAATTATCACTCTTGTGAAATTGTGGGAATCGTCCTCCTCACTGATAAGTTTACTGAGATATGAGTATCAAGCGAAGAGTAAGAGCCAAATGAATCACATAGAAATAATAAATGACTCTGAATATAAATGATGTTCAGAATCTAATGGACGACAGACCACAGCATCAAACCCAAGAAAAGCATCACGCTCGCCAAACAACCCGACAACAAACTCATGCTTGACATCTCCAACACAGAACTATCTATCTGCTGTCTGCAGACACTTTATTTCTGTCTGTCATCGAATAAAAAACTATTTTTGCATTTCAAAAGAGTTCAACAATGAGGAATGTTGGTAAGATCTTAAGAATTTGTTTTATTTGCCCTGCCAATATTTGTATTTCTCAGCACACACACAATTACATGAAAATGGACATATTTATTTCAGGCCACAAGGTTGCTTGAATTATTGATATTGATCTTAACAAAGAAACATTAATTCTTCTTGAATAATGTGCATCTCACACAGATATAAATGTGCTTTTAGAAATACAGCATAATCTCTATTGATCCATTAAACAAGTGGTTTATAAAAGCAGAAAACACTGTGGTCGGTTCCTCACAGCATCAGTCAGGGAAATGTCAACAGTTGTCTTGTCATTCTGATGGTCAAAGTCAAATTTGTTGGATCTCATTTGTATACAGATCACGGGCTGTGCTGTAATACCGCCACTCGCACACACACACAATGAAGCCATTGTGAATTAGGATCAGCGTGGTTGTCGTGCACACGTCTCGCTGATACACGACCGCGTGTGCGCCGTGTCACCGGCCGGACCACAACCCAACGCAACCACTGCAAAACCTCAGTGTCATACTAAACTGTAAATGCAGATATGTGTGTGAGATTACTGCGTGTGCATCAGAAGAGATGATGTAGATTTACTGCGGCATCAGCTTGCATCCCATAATTATCTGAAACGCTTACTGTGATGTACATAATTATCCCCAAAATCAATATTGTTTGCCCTAGATATCAGCAAAGCCAAAGCACTTATCCAAATATCAGTAAACAATCATTAAACTATGAATAACAGAGCTAAATAAATTCATGGCATCTCAGGGGCTTCGGTTTGCAGTGTTTACTGAACAAACATGTTAATAATGTTCAGACATATACCTGCTGGATGATAAAACATATGAAAAATATCACGAACCTCATCTAGAAACCAGAATATCACACGAATCTGATCATTCTTGAACATCATCTAATGTTCATACAGTACCTGAGCTCTCATTCCATTACACTCTTTAGCTTTCATTTGATGTCATTTAATTTGTCATTTATTGGCTTTAAGATTTCACTGTCAGACTAAATGTACTTCAGTCTATCACTAATCCAATCGTCCTGTTGTGTTCTGCTACAGGAAAGATCTTCAGACTGAAGTGTGTTGCAAACACAGGGCAGAAATCGATCGGTGTGATCTAATTGGATATATTTCCTCAGACGCTGCTCTCCTGTGAATGCTGATGATGGAGGGTTTCACAGACCGCTGCAACTCTCTGAGGGAGGAAAAAAGCTTTGTTTGGCTAAATACAGTAGATGTGTTAAAGAGTTTTCCCGAAGCTTTGCCAGCGATAAAGTGCATGTCAATTTATCATACAGAACATATCTAAATCATACCGAGAGGGGAACGTTCTGTCTGCTTCTAGCTCAATGTTTCAGATGAGATCTTGCATACGGCAAACACTACACGCACAGTCATTTGAGGGATTAAAAGCATTTGTTTAAGTAATGGACTGAGGTTAACCACAAGACTGAGAGTCTTATATAGTGTATTACTGTATCCTCATTTCCTCAATCTGCTTCAACAAATGACTGCACATGTACTATTGTTCTTTATCTCTGAACTCAAACACCACTCACACTGAATCCAACACTAACCAGAAACACATTACCCCCGCAGCTCTCTCTCTCTCTCTCTCTCTCTCTCTGTCTCTCTGTCTCTCTCTCTCTCTCTCTGTCTCTCTCTCTCTCTCTCTCTCTCTCTCTCTCTCTCTCTCTCTCTCTCTCTCTCTCTCTGTCTCTCTCTCTCTCTCTCTGTCTCTCTCTCTCTCTCTCTGTCTCTCTCCGTCTCTCTCTCTCCGTCTCCGTCTCTCTCTAAAAATGAAAATCTATTTAATTGATAAATATTTCAATATATAGATAATACACAAAATGTAACTATACAGACAATAATGGAAGAACATGCCAAACATTACAAACATTTATTTATACCCAACAGTTTAAAATGTTAACACAAAAAAATTGTATGAAATGAATTCAATATTACACATAAGTTCTGTGTAAAGTGTCTAACTCGACTCTGTGAAAACCAGGTCTAAAAAAGATAACAAGCATCAAACTTTGATTTCTCCTGCTAATTTCACTATGATTTCAATATTTGACATAATCTTACTCAGTCAATATTAAAGATATCAAGGTTATATTTTTACAGAATGTTCTTTCTGTAAAAGATGACTTTAGCAGGATCACATTTATGTTTCGTGTGTGAGGTGTGGCCAGTGCAGTTCACATCAACATCAACTCTCTCACTGCTGGAGTCTGTGAATGTGAATAAATATATTTCTTATATGTCCAGCTGTTCTGACTCACTGATAAACACTGAATGTGAGCAGTTTAATGCATCTTTACTAATGCTCATCACAGACACATGCATCATGTAATGCTGTTTATCTGACCTGCATTAAAACGTCTGTGTGTTTAATTCATAAAGAGAAATGATCACTGAACCCACCAGCTGTTAACCTGTGTGTACATTTACGCATTAAATCAGCACTAAAATCAATCACACCCAAAAATGTGCCACAGGTAGGTTCTGGAAGAGAAAACAAATAATAAAATAACTAACCATTTCATCAAGCACAGCCAAAACAAACTAGCAACTATTAAAAAGGGAGATGTTGCCATATCTGCTGAGGTCATATTAAAAATAATTCATCTGTTATTTGCTTAATGTCAACATGACACGTAACGTCATGCCCTCATCCTCAGAAACCATCAACAAAACCACTCAAGGTCAAAGCAAACGTTCACATTTCATTAAATAAGGGTTCAGCTGTTATGTTTAAACATTTTAACAGTCACAATTTTCATTACAGAATCATCAAAATCTAATTGTTGAATGTTTTCTAAAGAGCTTTTACAGCAGATCCTAACCAACTGCTCACAAAAAACAACATGTAGATTTCATTCAAGTCAACATTAAAATAAACTGAAAGATAAAACACTCATCAATGAGACGAATCTAAAATGAATAAAAAGGATAATAATTGTATGACAGCTCTTCTTTAAGAAAATGAATGGCTAATGAAAACTAGTGTCTTGTGATAAAGCGTTCCGTCTGAACAGACTTTAAAGTCAATGACCGGACACAATGTTCTGAGAATGAGCATATAATTGCTCGTTTTGCAGTGATATTTGAAGAAAGTGACATCAGAATATCAATGTTTTTGCTATGAAGGTGCTTGATGTGGATTTAATGCTCTGAACATATCTGTCACGTAATGAAAAGATTTCTGCATGTAATGAATGTTTCTATCAACAGTGAGGATGTGATCTCACGACATCAGCCTGATAACACATGAAAAAACACTTCATTCTGCTCTGTTTCTCTGATATTTCTGTGGTTTTAAAGAGAAAACCCCCCCAGCATTTTCTGAACATGATACAATGGTAAAACTATATTGTTAGTTAGTTATATATAAATAACTTTTTGACTAATGAACAACTACTTTTCTGTCTCTGTCAGCAGTCTGATGTTATAGCTGCACTCAGTCATCTCAGTCATCCCCGACTAAACAATCCTTTACTGTAGAATATTAGCCTTTTAACTATTACCTAGGGTTTTTCTCCATATATATATATATATATATATATATATATATATATATATATATATACATTCATTAATGGAGTTTGGATCTCTCAAGGGTTTTCTCCATATATATATATATATATATATATATATATATATATATATATATACATTCAAATGGAGTTTGGGGTTTTCTCCATATATATATATATATATATATATATATATATATATATATATATATATATATATATATATATATACATTCATTAATGGAGTTTGGAGTTCTCTCAAGGGTTTTTCTCCATATATATATATATATACATTCATTAATGGAGTTTGGATTCTCTCAAGGGTTTTTCTCCATATATATATATAGATATAGATTCATTAATGGAGTTTGGGTTCAGTGTTGGAGTGTCACTAGGAGACTGAGCTGATATTAGATATGAGTTATTAAATGAGCTTTTATATTTCTATGCTTGTCATTGTGTTTATTCTGCTGTAAAGCTGCTTTGAAACAGTGTTATATTGTTAAAGCGCTATACAAATAAACTTCAACTATATGATATTCTTTGAAGAAATGTTTTATGACAAACTGTATATAATAATAGCATCTAATAAACCAGTCGTGATGAACATTTACACTGTTGTTGATTAAATATACTTACAGAAATAACTATTTAGCAGTTAAACATGTTGTGGAAATACACTGAAGATATCATTATGTGATAAAGAGAAAGACTGTTATTATTTTTCTTCAACATAGACATATAAACTTGTTTTTATTTATGCAACAAGTGATCTCATAATAAACATATATATATATATATATATGACATCAGTGCACATCAACAGGTTTCTATATCTCCAGCTCATGTTACCATGTGACTGTAAACACTTATCTTCACACAGAGCGTCATTTACATCAGAAACAAATAACACAACATGACATGAATCATTCCCTCCGTTAGAATCGATTTGTAGCTCTCGAGAGCCGTTTATCTTTAAAATCATCATCTCACTGTCATCTTTTCTCTACATTTCTGACACGATTTAATTTCTCTTCTCTTTGCTGGCAGCTTTAATGATAATTAAAAGAGGGATTTTAGCATCATAACCGCGGCCTCCTGGAACGATCGACATGAACCGTCACTTGAGAAGCGGCGAGTGTTAATTGTTCGCCCCGGGAGAGACTCTTTAACTGCACAGCGTGTCTTCATATACTTAACATCCCCTTGATTTCAGCAAAGACTGCGACTAAACTGTGAAGAGGTCTGCTTTCATTTCTGGACGGTTTAACCTTTATCTATACATTCTCTAAAACCTCATACTAGTGATTACATATATTGACATTATGTTCAAATTAAATCTTAAATCTCTGCTGAAAGACATCAATGATCACTATTCAACACAGCCGCTATAGACCATTTCACAAGATGTAAACAGCACTGGTCCAGAAGCACTTCCTGTCTCAGTTTTTTGTATTTCACATATGTAAATTAAATTAAATCTTAAAGATGTTTGTTAAACAAGTCAGTTGTAAATGTTCTGCTGGTTGTATTTCGTTCTGACATTTGTGTAGTGTTAAAAAACTGAGACAGGAAGTGCTTCTGGACCAGTGCTGTTTACATCTTGTGAAATGGTCTATACTTGATATTCTGAAAATTGTGTGTTATAAGGTTCAGGTGGTCTGACAGATGATGACACAACTGTTATTATTACAGTCACTGTAACAGTAATAGAACAGTTCACCACAAAATATAAATTCAGTCATCATTTATTATATATATATATATCATTTATAAATAACCTTATCTCCAAAAGCCTTGAAAAAACACAAAACTTTTTTAAGTTTTTTAAAACAATTTAAAAAATCTAAAAATAGATTTAAGTTACAAGACTGAATAATGTATTTCATGTATTTTAAAACCAACAAAAGTGTGATTCATTAGTAAAGTAGAATTCATAAAATTATAAGCTTATTGAAAGGCTTGAATCATAAATGAAACATATGCATTTAAATAACGCTGGAAACACACATCTGACTATAAACTCAAATATAAAATGATTTCTGCTGGATTAATTTCAGTATGCAGAAGAGCTTCAGGTTTACAAGCACGACAGAAGGTTCTGCCCTAAAAACAGCTTCATTAGTGAGACAAACTGACCTGAGAAAGAAAAAATGTGATGTTTACTTCTAAAATGTCACTGAATACATTTACATTCATCAAACTTTGGAGCTGCTGCCATTTATATTTGACTTTATTCTTCATTTGAATCTCACAGGTGGCGTGTAAAACGTCTGAAAAAACAAGATATAAAAAAGCAGTTTTAAGTTCAGACTTTAAACACATTCACTCGCGTCAGAGCGTCACGTCTCTGAACGTTAATGAAGCACAGAAATAAAAACTGACCCAGCTGTTGTTGTTTCAATCTAACGGTCATGTCCGCGGGTCATTCAGCGGGTTGGGAAAAACAGCGCGCACAGTTTACAATTGCCAAGAGAACCGCAAAACAACAAAGAAAACTATTTGACTGTTAAGTTAGTTTTGCATTCTTAACGCAAGGAGCTCATTTTGCATGTTTCATATCTGCAGCACATTCATCACGTCAGGAGTTAGATGTAGTGGCTCGGGTCCCACACCAGTTAAATCAGTTGTTTAGATTGGCCGGCTCAGGGAAAATCCCGGCACGATGAGGTCACGGAGGAGCCGTCCGTGTGGATTAAGGTAAATTGCAGGAGTGTCTGTGTGAGCTCAGGGTTCGAGTGAAAGACTGCCATTTAAAGACACATTTTCCTGCCTGTAATTGAGGGTAAAAGCTCATTTCAGGTGAGCGCAGCTGTACGGTCATTATAGCTTTTCATTTGAATGTGATTTTTCAGTCTGGATCACATTATGTTTCTATGAATGTGTCACTCTCTGCTCATTCAGAACGACATCACAGGTGTAAAATCGCTGCTCTTTCAGTCAGTTCACAAGTTCTGACAACAGCATCTAAAAGATTAACATCCTCCAGAGTCATCAACGGCTGAAACCTGTTCAGAAGATATCTTTCGCTCATTTACACGTGTTAAATAACTCTATTAATAATTCTGCAAACACCAGATCTAAATTTATTAATAAATGATACACAATATAAACCAATATCATTTTACCTGCCAATATTATTTACATAAATACCATAACCTAACCCTAACTAACCCTAATAGAAAACTATTTTGCATTTTTAATATATTTTAATAGTGCTTTCACATGTACACATTTATTCATTTACCAGCTGCTTTTATAAAACATGACAAATGAAAGAGTATTAACAAAGCTACAAATAACAATGTTGTTGCTCGGATTTGTCAGGTTTCGCTTATATTAAATGTGTCCTCAAAATATAGTTAAGTGGAAACACACACACACACACAGCATGAATGTCTTCAGCTTTGCTGTTTAACATACTGAACGTCTGCGAGGATGAAACTTGTATTATTCATGGGTGAAACCGCTGCTCTGATCTATAAAAACACAAACAAACATCTTAAATGAAATGGCACATACAGCTGTTTTCTGCAGCAGAATATAAAGAAATAAAGACAAACTCCAAACTAAGCCCAATGTACTTGATTCTGTTCATTTAAGCTGCTGAATCACAGGTGGTTCATGAAACACACCAAAATGTGAACTTCTACATCTCATCATGTGAAAGTGAAAGTATTTAAACATCTAATCTCTGACCCAATAACAGTCCCTGTCAGACCTGACGTCTTTCCTCTGGCCATCGTGAATCTTTTTCAGTTTGTAAATCCATTATCATCAGCAGTTTGGCAGTCCTCTGCCTTCCATCTTTAACACAAATGCACAAATGAATCCATCTGTTTTCACCATCTGCAGTCTATTTCTTAATGATTTCTGAGCCAACACTGTGTCTTTCTTCCTCGACCCCCATCCCACCCCATACCTCACGCTTCTCTTTTTCTGCTCACGGTTAGTAAAGACGGTGTGGTCGTTGGGTCGACTGCAGGGCTTTCAACATCTTAATAAAGAATGAGATTACATCACGTCTCTAGTTATTCATCAACTGTCACTGACTTTTTCTTCTCGTGCCAGATTTTACGTGGGCCGGCGGTCGCTATATTAAACTTCATAACCTGGAGCTCGTATCTGATGAAACCATTACAATCTGATTAATCAAACTGGAAATCATTAAAGGCACACGAGGAAGACGTTCAACTTCTGTTTGTCAACACTAACTAGTAAAGTTTGATTGATAGACTCATTAGTACCGTCATCTCTGGAAACCTTCATGACTGACGTTTTACACATGATAACAGCCAGAATTAATACAGACTAATCTGATGATAAATGTGGGTTTATTGTGATTGTGATTTTTAAATTAACACTCGCATTTGCCAATTGCCTTTTCATCAAAACTCAGCGATTACAGAAAACATACACAAATTACACATCTTTTCACATGTGATCACATGAACGACTTTAATTTCTCATGTTCAAAAACACATGTAATGTAAAACACTTTCATGTGAATCCCATGTGAAACAAATAGCATCATATGTGAAAGATCACATGAGAACAACATTTACCACATGTAATTCTATGGCTTTCTACATGGGATTTATACAAAAAAGGTTCAAAACCACACGTTGCACATGTGAATTTCATGTAGGTTTTCTGTGTTCTAAACACCATAGTACTATTTCTGCAGTATGCATTGTATTTCACATACTATTTTAATAATATAGTGTAATATAATTCAGGGGTTTCCTGAGGAACTTCAGAACTGAATTTAAAGTGCTTAAAGCATCCGAAACACAAAGGAACCACCCATTGTCAAAAAAGATGCTTTGAGGTCCTCCTGATGTGAAGAACCCCAATGATTCTTTTCACTTTTACAGTGTATAGTGAGATTCAAGTAACTGTGGGAATTGTTTTGTGAAAACATTTGATTGTATTAATGTCATATGTGCAGATAAGAGACTCATTTACATGATGCCACAGTGAGAGCACTGAATCACTGAATGAAGCACAGCATCAACACATTCATGTCTTTCACTATCATATGAACATCAGTCATCACATTTATGAGTCCAAACAAACACAATGAGTTGATCAACTCCATTCAGTTCAGATTTCATCATGAGATTCAATTACAGATTGTTGCTTCTTACTTCCTCTAAACATCATGTACACAAATGTTCTTCATTTACTTCTGTCTCTCGTTTCCATTCAGCAAACAAGCACAAAATTAACAAGATTCTGTTTGTGAGTGTAAAATATACAAAGAAAATTACACTGCAGGTGATTCATTATTTTGTGTACAAAAGCATCAAACCTGACACTCATCTCTCTCTCTCTCTCTCTCTCTCTCTCTCTCTCTCTCTCTCTCTCTCTCTCTCTCTCTCTCTCTCTCTCTCTCTCTCTCTCTCTCTCTCTCTCTCTCTCTCTCTCTCTCTCTCTCTCTCTCTCTCTCTCTCTCTCTCTCTCTCTCTCTCACAGGAGGAGTTGGGATGTTCATTTGCTTCATCACAGACTCAAGAGGATTAAGAGTGAGATATATGTTCACACTGGTTAATAAACTGAAGGATTCATTTAAAGCCTAAATCCTGAACCTGACCAAAGTGAACGCTTTACACAAACTCCTGATGCTTAAACTCATTTTCCAACCCATCAGACAGAACAACAGTGAAATCTATTACTGTCAAAAAACAGGTCCATTTTTCCTGCAGACAGCAGAACCATCAGAGATCCTCAACTAAACACTACAGAACCACTGAACATCACCTTTGTATTAACATTCATATTCTGTCCTGACAAATTTTGAGGTGATTCTTAATCTGCCCATTAATCAAGAAAAGAAAGGATTCAGGAAGCTGGTGAACTATAAAGACATATTTCCTATATTAAAGGAGGGATGTAAGCGCTCTGAATGTTATGACCTGTCTCACAGCAGGTTTATGAAGCCCAATAATTATTTGTAGAGCTATGAACAACAAGGGGAGAAATATATGGCCGTGTTCCCTCGTTGCAGAAGTTTATTCAGACACTATTGATTTTGTGTCATATAAGATGTAAACGCTCTATGCCGTGAGATGAGTACTTACTTACAGTAAACCATTTTCAAATGGTGTATACCTGATTAAAAACTCAAACTCGGTGAGTGCTGATGTATTTTCTTTTTCAATTGAAATAAAAGCATGACTGTAAATTGTCAATCTGACGTTTAATGTGTGAGTGTATAGATTTTGCAGTAGTGAAGGTGGACTGGGGTAAACTATGGGCTGGAGATCACTCAAAATCTCTAATAAAGATACACAATATCTGTCTTTTAAAACAAATTGCTTTTGATTTGTGTGTTTTATTTCACAGAAATCCTACAAAACATATTGCCTCTCAAAAACGACTAATATAAACTAATATAAACAAAACAATATATTATATTATACTAAATCTCTGTTGATTGTTGTGTCCAGACATCAGAAAAATATCATACACAAGTTATTTATTTAAAAAAAAGTATATACATGGAAATATTTATGTGTGATGAATGTGATAAAAAAGAACACACGTTTATGAGAGGAAACAAACTTTGTAGGATAAATTAAAAAACACAAAGCAGAAGCAAAATAATACTCAACAAATGAAGAAGAGATGAATCAAATAGTGATAATTGAGGAAATGAATGTGACAATCTATCTGATTATGAAAAATCATGATTTAAACACAAACAAATACTTTTAGAGACCTCACATGAGGATTTAAACCGGCAAATATTGACATCTGATAAAAACTTTCAAAAAACTTAAAAAAAACATTTATGATATGATTGATATTTACATATGCACATAAATGATATTGCATTATCTGTTTAATATCAAATGAAGCTGTAGCTCAACAGGTACACTGTAAAAACTAAAGGATCCTGGAGGAACCATTTGGGTTTCTTCACACTGTCACACCGGCAGAACCGTCAGGAGGACCTCTGAGGAACTTCACAACTGAATTTAAAGTGCCTAAAGGATTCCATAAGTTTCTACAAGAACTGCCAAGACTGTTAATGATTCCTCTGAGAACTGCTTCCTGGTTCCTTCGAGGTTCTCCTGACGGTGTGAGCTGGTTCCTCGAGGATCCTTTAGTTTTTACAGTGTAGGAGATTGTGTTGCAAAGGTCATGGGTAGTAATGTTCTCTCTCTCTCTCTCTCTCTCTCTCTCTCTCTCTCTCTCTCTCTCTCTCTCTCTCTCTCTCTCTCTCTCTCTCTCTCTCTCTCTCTCTCTCTCTCTCTCTCTCTCTCTCTCTCTCTCTCTCTCTCTCTCTCTCTCTCTCTCTCTCTCTCTCTCTCTCTCTCGACAGATCACACAGTACATATCTCACCTATTACACAAACTGACAGACACAGTAATGTAGAGAAAAGCACAGCAGAATATCTCTGTACAGACGGCCAGTGAGATGTTCTCTGTTGTCAATATGTCATTGTGTGTCTGAGCTCACGGCGCTCGCTCCTCTAGTCTGCTATCTGCAGTGAGAAGAAAGACTGGAGGAAATGTGTTTATCTGGAGAGCTTTAAAGGCTGACATGAGGAGAGATGTGCAGGACTGACTCTCAGAACAAAACTACAGAAGAAACACCTGACACAAATGTGCTGAAGAGTTACATTAAATACATTACAGCTGAATCAGATTAATCCTGATCTTTACACACACACAGCAATTAAAAACACAGTTTATACAGAACCACAGACATGTGTCTCTATTCTACACTCTTTAAGGTTAGTTTCTCTCACCAACACATCACATGTTGTCAGATCTCGAAGCAAACAAGAAGAAGCCCAAATAAATCTAAATGCTTTATATTGGAATATAACCAAAATATCACTACACAACTGTCCACTTTATTAACAGAAGATAATTGAAGAGATTTATTTATATAGTTACATTTGGCACACTTTGCAGTGTATATTTGGCCAATAAGACATCAACTCAAGAAACATTTTATTCTGAAAGCTTATTTTTAATCAGAGCATTTCACAAAAGAAAGTTTCTTATACAACACTGTTGTTATCAGCTAAAACACCAAACGAACTTCACTTCTCTGAGAAACTGTTGTCAATGTGATGGATTTTAGTGGATATACGTTCACACAGGTGACTGTAAGAGTATTCACATCATTCACAAACATTTAACAACCAAAATACACACTGTTGTGCTTTTCTACCTTTAAAATGTTGTAAAATGTCATGCTGTGAAAGATCTGGACGGTCAGAAGGATATAAAACTCTTATCTGCTCTTCTCTCTGTGTCTGTCACTGATAAGACACGTGTGTCGTTATAGAGCTTTCATTAAATCTCTGAATGAGAACATGAGAAGAACACATTGAGCTCATGAGTTTCTGATAACAGCAGCGCTTCATTTCACTTCATGAGGGTGAATCTGAAGCGACCCAGATGAGGAACAACTAACATTATAATAATATACTCCAGCGTGTCTTTCACACACATGTATATTATAATATTCCTCATTGTTCACACGTTAGACAATCAGAGATTCATAGACGTATGTAAAGTCTCATCTGCTCTCGGATGCTGTGCTTCACTAGGTGCTCGATAACGGTTTAGTGTGAGATCTACAGGCCCGAGATCAAAACACCCGTGGACTCTCCAGAGGTTTCCTATCGCTTGCAATTAAGCATGGCACTTTTACAGCTTTTATGGGCTGTTTCACACACTAGAGGAGGGAGTTGAGACATGTCCCGGTCTCTCTCTCTCTCTCTCTCTCTCTCTCTCTCTCTCTCTCTCTCTCTCTCTCTCTCTCTCTCTCTCTCTCTCTCTCTCTCTCTCTCTCTCTCTCTCTCTCTCTCTCTCTCTCTCTCTCTCTCTCTCTCTCTCTCTCTCTCTCTCTCTCTCTCTCTCTCTCTCTCTCTCAGTTAGTCTGGCAGACATATAGATCACAGTGCTATAAAAGAGGAATGCTTAATTGACCTCATCTCTTCACAAGTGTTTGGTCTCCATCGATGGCAAGGCCACTGGACTGATGCCATTGATCGCAGCGCTGAATGAGACAGGGACGCTGGGAACGGAGTTGTGTCTCTGCATGTTTAAAATGATTATTGCTGTGTGTTATTATTTTTGCCTGAAGGACATCGACTGGAATCAATTCTGGGGTGTAGTGGGGTTTCAAAGGGCTCTTTGGAGTTTCAAAAATGCATTTAGACTGAATTTAAATGACTCGAGTCAAAGTCTGAAAGGACGTTGGCCTTGAGTTTATAAACAGAAGCTGATTCTAGTTCAATCCAGGCTGCTTCAAACTGATTTATTTCAAAATATGACCTGCTTTAACCAATAAAATCATTACACATTAGCATTACAAATGTTTTTATGACCATCAAACCACAAAACAGCCCCTAACAGACCTTCAGGAATATCAACCAATATGCTTTTATTATAGGAAAAGCTTACTTATCAGACCGAGAAATGTTTATCCAATCAGTTTTATTACAAATATCATGGTTAAACTATAATTACTAAAGCAAAAACAATGGTATTGTGGTCAATATGGTTTTACTACAACCCAAAATACAGGGTTTCTACAATTAAAAAACCCAGCAAAGACAAACACACTCCATTAGAGCCCATCAGAAGTAAAACCCAGTTAAGCCAATCCAAACCCAACCAGAGCCCATCGCATAACCCAGAACACACCAGTAGAGCCCATCGCAACCTATCTGAACTCTGTGGAACTCATTAGAACCCAGCAGAGCCCACAGAGTCAGAACCATTAGCGTCTGGTTGTAACAGTCTGTTAGTTTAATATCAGCTCATGTATTAGGCAGATCTTCTGAGATGTCCCGCTGCTGCTGGAGGCTTTTCCTCTGAATTACTCCAGACGTGGCAGCTGAGTTTCAAAATGCATCCTGCCATTTAATGTGAAATTGCCAGAGACGTTTTCTTCTAAGAGGTTCAGATAAATGCTTGGCTAGAATGTTAAATGCCAGTGAGTTTCCTAAGGGAGTTCTGCTGGTTTTTAATGGCCATTTTGTTTTTAAATTCCATAAAAAGACATGTGGAGGAAGAAAAGCCTCTAAATTTCACTTGGAAAGAACATTTGCTCAATGACAAAAAATACGACATGTCTTCATAAACACCATATAATGACATTTACAATTCTTTATACCACCTTTACATTAACCAATACAAAACATTGATTCACAGATTGATGCGACACAATAAATGTACATGTTTATAACATAAACATGCTGTACACATGTAATCGCCTGCATTAAACATACAAGAGACAAAGTGTTTAATAACAGCTAATATTATACCAGACTGCACATCCAAAACAAAAGTGCTTCAAACAGACGGCAGATTCTGTGTTATCAGCGTTCAGCATCATAGACGCCAACAATGATAAATCCCAGTGCTAACACACAAACACACACACACACGCTGGGAGAAAAATGAGTATAGTAGGGTAAAAGGTGAAGAGTTATTGCCCCACAGGCATCTTAACGGTGCTTTTTCATTTAGCAGAGAGAGACAGACCTGATCCTGCACACCGAGCGGGTGATAAATCACATACAGAGAACATCTCAACAACACTGTCCAATTAAACATCACAACACTGTTTGTTTGTGCATTTGTTCTATTGTTATGATTTATGTTCTGCTATAACATCCCCATACTGTACACAAACATATTCCAAAAAGTCTTCTGCGACCCTTGAACAAAAAAAAGCATTTCCTTATATAATACTGCTATATTTTTGTTGTTTAAGGGTAAACCTTGTACTGTTTTGTATACTCTACTGTCTTATGTCTTTTGATTTGCTCTGCGGTTTTGTGTTTTTCATCTGTGGACTGTAATGTGTTGTATCGTCTGAATCTCAAGACCTAATAATAAAGAAACACACACACCTGTCTCATGGTCTTGTTTAAATCTACCAATGGAAATGCTTTTAAAAGAAGGTCAGGACGAAAAAACAACGTCACATTCACAAAGTCCAGCCAAAACAGCGTGAATAACAAACTTTGACTGATATAAGAGCTGAATCTACACTACAGATGGCTCATGTGCATCTATCACATCATAGAAACCACAAATCAAGCACTTTAAAATCCTTAGCAACACCCTGACAACAAGCATTTTCTTTAAGAACATCTAAAAATGCATTTAATGTGACACAGCTTCTAAAACATTTCATGCCTTTAATAACATTTAAACACTAAATAAAATCAGCTGCTAATGAAAGAATGCAAACAGAGATGTGAGTGAATGTAGCTGCTAATCAAAACATTTACCGCTACAATGAGAACCACGTAAACATACACACAACATCTGTTCCAAATCCAGAACGTCCAAATCCTCTGTTTTACACAATATCTGCTGTTATTACAACAACCTCACTGCTGTAAAATAACGACACACACCCGCTCACATACTGAGACTGTTGTTTTCATGGGTCAGTAATCCAGCATTTAAAACTCAGTCCACGTTTATCAATGTGCTCAGTGTGTATGTCATGATTGACAGTATTAATGCACTAAACAGACAGACCTTCTTGTAGGAAGTCATTTAACACAGGGTGTATTTAAGTGAAGCGTTTAGCCACCGGAGCGGAAACATTCAGCAAACACAACACATGGAGATAAAGCTGAAAATCATACATTAGTTTAGATAACTACATGAGCAACACTTCTCAGCTATACACAATACTGCTGATGAATCGAGTTTCATTTACTTCACCACCTTACTAAAACTGCTAAAACTAGTTAACAAATAGACAGATGTACAATGTTCCACTTTAATATCGATCACTTCTCAAACGAGCATTTCATGCTTTTTGCTAAAAACCCTACAGACAGCAGGAGAATATAAGAACATGCTTTATCAGGTACTGGAATGTTGTCAGAAAGCTCTCAGGACTGTTTGGCAGGGCTGGAGGTCAATGTGTAATCTAAACCATAGAGAGCCAAACACCACCTGAATTCTGATGACTAAACTCACAGAAAACCCTTTTACCAAACTACAACACGGTCACATTCATGTTTTTCTTACAGAGTTCAAAAGGTACCGCGGCACAGAAATAACACACACGCAAGTCTTCCAGTCATCTCTGTGGACACATTTATAGATCCCATAACATCTGGGCTACGGCAAAATGTTTCGAATGGCAACGATACAAATAAAACCAGAAGGGACCTCTGAATAGGAAGATCTCATAGAGTCGAGTATAAATATACAGTCGTTGCCTGCGCTGATATTCTGTTACAGTCGGGCTATTAATGATCATGAGGGGAAGCCTTTGAAAATATCACTCAAAGTTCTGAAATAACCAGCCAAAGAACACATGTGATTTAACACTCACAAAACTAATGGACCTCCAAAACTGAAACCAAATCTGCTCTGAATATGAATCCAAGTTTAATAGTCAAAATTTAGTCGCAACACTGAAGAGTTTTTCTTTCTGTGAATGTTATGCGAAGAAGTAACTTCATACATCTGAAAAAAGATCCATGAAACCATTTACACTGGTTCTTCACACTGCCACACCAGCAGAACCATCAGGAGGTTCCCTGAGGAACTTCAGAACTGAAGTTAAAGTGTGTAAAGGATGCGTTTTTACAAGAACTGCCAAGACTGTTAATGGTTCCTCAGAGAACCAGCCTTTGTCAAAAGGTGCCTTGAGGTCCTCCTGATGGTTCCGCCGGTGTGGCAGTGTCAAGAACCCCTAATGGTTCCATGGATCGTTTCATTTTTACAGTGTAGAATATTATTTTTTAACATTATTAATACAATTAAATAATATTTAGTACAGAACATCAACACTAATAGAGAAATAATGCAAAATAATATTTTACTCACTAGCTATGATGAACAAACTTTATAATAAGTAAAAGCTCGTTATCTATTCTACATGCACATCATTTTACATAATCTATAAACACACAAACTTCCACAGAAAACATTAAAATCCTTATACTGGAACTAAACAATCCTTATAACCTGCCTCGCACTGTAGCGTGATGACGTCGTGAATTTTCATAATATTCTCTACAGGTACTAATGAACTCCACAGTACTTTGATATTAATACTAAATATGCACATGACCAAACGCTCTACTGCGGCTGCGCAGTTGTTAGCTTCATTTACATATAGAACAATATGTCATATAATATATCTGTACGTTCACAGTGACAAATACTCTCATTAAAACCATGTGGCTAACAGGTGTCTGTCAATCCAGTCACGCGTCATGCCCGCGTCGTGCTCGCGTCAGGCCCGCGTCACACATACCTGAAGCCGTCGCGTCTTTCTGTTTAATCCGGTGTTGTTTAATCCGGTGTTGTTTAATCCATTTGTATTATAAAAATCATAAATTGTCAGTTTTCATATTGATGTAATCCTTTCCAGCCGAAACAAGTACACACACCTACATCTTAATGTCATTGGCTGGATCGTGTGTCACTTCTTATCAACGATTGGACAGTTTACATGTCAGTCAGTACTTCTAACTTTAGTGGGCGGTTCTTATCAGGAGTAAACGCCATACTGCTTGTTTGTTTAATTTAATTTATTTTTATTTAAAAAAAATACAGTATCTAAAGCACAGGATCGTTTACAATCTATCGTTTCTTAATAAAGCGCTGAAGGAGAGATCGCATGAGAAACAGCGCATGCGTGAGAAGATGTCCGAATCAATCGAATTGAATCGCGAACCGATGCGAGGGATCCGTTTAAATGAATCGACTCAATGATCTATAAATCAATTAAGAGAGAGACTGTTTATGAATGGGACTGATGTGGGTCAGGCTGATTACATGTGGGGTTATCATAAGTTTTGTCAGATTTTAAAGCAGTGGGCATGACTGAAGGTCAAAGACGTGATTAATGTTCCTTCTGTTTATCTCATTTCTCTTCTCTGGATCTTTCTCATTTCTAAAGTGATTATTCTTTGTATTTCTGTCGTCTGTCTCTCGTGAAAGCCCTGACCATTTGACCATCTGATCTTCAGGTTCTCCATCATCATCTTCAATGCAGAACTTGATTATATGTATGTGAAATATAATGGTGACTCAACACTGTACTAGAACATACAGAGATAAACAAGTCTTACATTTAAAATATAAAAGCATTGACATTTATTATTATTCCCATGCACAGTTTAAAAGCACAAATGTGTCATTTGCTTAAGGTTGGGTTAGATCTCTAAACGTCTCAATGATTCACTGCAGAAACACATTGTGCTGGATGTGTATGTACAGTATTTACTGTTGTATACACTAACTGTAAGTGAACCACTGATGATGAATCTCATGACCTGAGGTGAAATCCATCTGTATTCAGTGTCTGTGTTTATATGTTTTCTATAATGCTGTTCACATCTAGTCTAAAGAAAATTGAAAACGATTACTCCACGTCATACAGAGAGACGGGTATCACAAACAGAGATTATTACTGTAAAAACTGAATCTGTTATGTGCACAAATGATGGGTTGTTCCTTTCTAAAATCAGGTCAAATATAGATATTTTCTTGGTTAATTTGAAGCAATGATTGGGTTTAATCATATTTTACTCAACCCAACATTTTTTACAGTGTACAGTCTATTTTTACTTCACCATTAAAGACTAAAGTTACTTTTCTAATAGATCAGACTTACAGTTCTAACCTGATAGGTGAAGAAATCCCACAGAATAACCCTACACTAGTAAAAATAAAGGTGCCTTACAAGAACCATATTTGGTTTTCTAAAAGAACCATTCATTTAACGGTTCTTCTGCACATTTATTTTAAAGACTGTATAATGCTTTGGCAGCACGCTGTACCTGTATGACAGCACAGAAATGATCTAAAATATTAACTTTCAACAATAAAATACAACATTCTGTGTTGAAGTGCACGTTAACTCTCTTAAGGACTCGATCGGCCGCTGACTGACATATATATAATATAGCAGAGCAGTCTGTGATTATTTGTGATTTGTGTGTAATGGAGAAATGATGTGGGTGCAGTCAGAGGTGAAATTCATTTGAACTTTTCAGACGAGTTCTGACCATCAGCTCCAGCGGTGAACTGTAGACACGTCCTTCAGATCTCTCTCACTAAACTCTATTATCTCTCAAGCTCAGCTGTGATCCCTCTATATATACATCAGACACATTTCATCTTCAGTACAGTAGAATCACAATGACCTGTCATTCCTTTAGCTTAATATGAACATTGATATTTTTATTAATCAGTTTAATGGAAGAAATATAAAAATGTATGTTAAAGAGGAAATATTGTCTGTCACAGAGCGTCAGTGACGTGTGTGTGTGAATTACTGCAGATGTTCAGACTGTTTTATTCTTATGTCACATCATGGTGAAGTTCTTGCTTTCTGTCCTCGAGTCGTCTGAATGTTTTTTCTATAACACAGAGTCAAAGAGGCGAATCCAAACCTGATGAATGACATCATCTGTGACCAAACCCACAGGAAAGTTTGACCTCAATGAATCCACCTTCACCAGCAGCTACGCCAATTTGTCTTCTATCATTGGAAGACGAGACACAAACATTGTTATTTATATCATTTCAGTTTCTCGTTCCATGTATGCAGAAATTAAATATGTATGTACTTTGATCCTTTCTCAATCACTTTATAATGGGTTTCATTTAATTGTTGGGTCAGAGGCAATTTCCCATCAGTGCCAGTGGCCGCAGGGCAAACAGTGTGTCTGCAGAAGAGAAAGGTCACAGAGATGATAGTTACAGTACTTACTGTCTGTCTCATCTCAACTCATTTACAGCTTCACTTTCTTAACATCTAGAAAACATATTCACTTGATTCTGTGTTGACCATGTTTTTAACTGTGTTAAATGTTTAAAGGAATGATTCAAACTATATAACATCTATTCAACAAAAACATTTTCATGAAGATCAAACTCATTCTTCTGTTTATCCAGACTCTATAGCATAGCTTTACATTTCTTTAATGAACATTCATAGACTTCTTCAGAGATGACTTCATTCCACATTAACCTTGAAATGGTGATTTATTTAAGCCCTTAACGCCATGATGTATCTATAAACAGCTGAAATCATTCAGATTTAATAAACAAAACCGTCATCAAGTCTTTATCTTTCTTTTCTCTAAGCAATGAGTGTTGTATTTTACTCCAGTATTTTATGTTGCTTGTGTTGTGAACAAACTGACTCATTTATTTACATATCACTGTGTGTGAATGATGATGATGATGATGAAGGTGGGAGATATGTGTGATATGTTGTGCAGCAGCATTAGGTGTGTGTGTGTGTTTGGCAGCTAAAGTAAATCACATTACAGTTGAATTATGGGATTGTGGCCGGTTTTCCTCGGCCGCCTCGAGCTGTTGGTGAATTAGATGGGTGAAGGGTGCGGCTGCGGATCCATCGACAGAAAATTATTACACAATTGACCTGCTGCTCTGTGTTCTATCCAAACACAAGAGTGTTTTCTTCTGGACAATGATTGGAACAAACCACATGAAATCACGTCTAAAATAAGCTTGTAAACATGGTTTGGAGTAGTTGGGCTACACGATTCATTCAGAACATCAGCTTAATGTCCATCTCTTACTCAGATGCTAAACTAAAAGCTTTTCTTACTGAAAACATTTGAAACAATCAACAGAGTACATATACATTTACTGGAAGACACAAATCTAATAGAAATAGACCAGAGAATCTACAGTATGTATGTGAATGTGAAACATCAGTGGAAAGGTTTGTTCTCATGTGAATGTTTAACAGATGTGACGGTTCGAGTAATTCACACATTAAGACAATATCATGTGGTTTTTATTGCAACACATCGTCATCAGATTGAATTTATCAGGGACCAAAATGAGGAAATTTCATTCACAGAAATCTCATCTCTCTGAACACTAACACACACGCACGTGTCTGTGAACAAAAGCTCTGACATGAAACCGTTTATGGATTAAAGAAATGGATTGGTTCAGTTTAAAGAACTGGTAAAGCGCAGGAGGTGTCTGGGACATTAAAGTGTCTTGTGTTAAAGCAGATGTTCTCTCATTTGTACATCGCTTTGGATACAAACATTTGCTAAATAAATAATTGTCACATTATCAGATGCTACAGGAAGAACAATTAAGGTTAAATAAAACAAAATCATTTCTGACAGTTAACCACTAACACAATCAGATCAGCTCATACTGTACATACTGTACAAACATTCACATGCTGTAAATGGGCTTCAAACACAAATTGTGCTATAAAACAATTCATCTCAGTGAGGGCGTAATGAAATCATCTCTTCTGAAAGGTCACAGAGGCGAGAAACCTTTTAAAGCGGATCTGAAGCTGAAGATATTGAACACATATTTCAGTCTGTGGTGTGTGTTCATATAAAAAAACACAAAAGATAAGCACTGATCCATCATCAGTCACATGAGGCTCGTGCTACACTTAATGAAAATGATATGTGTGTATAAATCAATGAAACATTAAAGATGTTCAAACACATCTTCCCACATTTAACCTGAAATGACCCTGTTTACACCTCACACGCTCCTGAATGATGAGAAACACAAGAAAACACAAGAAATAAATGACTTAAACACGTGCCCAATAAAACCCTCATCTTCTGAATTTATAACTGTTTCACATTCTGAAAATGAGTTTAAATAAAAGTCTGAAATTTTAACCTCTAAGCCATAAACACGAGAAACAAGTGATGATAACACTGCACCAAGAATCACTGAAACAGATCGTCATCTTTATAATGTAGATTTGACAGGCTAAACCTTAAAGAAATGAAGCCTAAGACTATTAAATGAAGGAAAAGATTTAACAAATAGCCCCATTCTTATGACACTTGTCTCTCATTTCAGCTATTTTAAGACACTTTTCACTTCACTCAAGCATCACTGAATTACTGAAAAAGATCTTTGATTTTCAAAGGGCCTGATGATTGAAAAGCAATTACACATTTATTTTTTAAGAGAGTTCAGGTGTGTCTTTTCATCAGCTGACTAATAAAGATAAAGATGGTTAAAGCTCATACTGTATAGAGAGAGAGAGAGAGAGAGAGAGAGAGAGAGAGATGTTCAGCCTCATGCTTATTCTTCTCATGTAAAAACAGGTCTCACTATGTGACCTTTACAATTTAAAACAAAGATTTGCACAAATAAGCACTTTGAAATGTCATGCGCTCTCACATCTGCATATGAGCGACACGTCATGCATGACAATAAAGAGATTCCTCTGTGACAGTCAATTTATAGCAACAATTGTCAACATACTGTACTGTAAAGCATTTTAGTGCCGTCTGAATTATTAATTCCCCTTTGTGATGAATGACTTTACCTGCCTAATTACAATAACCTGCTAATTATTCATTGAAACACAAAAAGCAAAATGACAAACATAATGCAGAAGAGTTAGAAAAGTTGCGTTGTGTGGTTTTGTTTCCTGCTGGCATCACATCTAGACACTTTAAGTCACAAATGACACTCGTTGCATTAGATACTTAAAAATGTTCAGCAAGTTTGGTTTCACTACACCTGTATAAACATGAGGATTCACTACAATCACAATCACAACCCTACAGCTTATGTTTCATAAAGAAAACAATAATGTAAAAACATGTAATCCATGTCACACAGCTCACCTGTGACGCGTCTGTCTGTGAGATCAGATGTGAAACCGTCATAAACAGTCCTGAGTTTCTCTTCTCCTGCGTTCACATATGAATGTAAGTCAATGAAGCAGAAAGTCTAGCGTACTGTAAATCTTAAACATTCATTAAAGTAGCAAAACTACAGACTGTTGACTTTGATTTGAAATCTGTTTTGATGCTCGTGTCAAAAGATCCAGTTAGCATCTTGAGAAAGTAAATAGAAGAAGGCCGATGTGAGACGCTGATGTCTGTGTGAACATGAGCATTTGGTTTTGTTGACAGCAGTTGAAAACACAGTGTTCGCTGTTATAGGACTGATGGACGGCTCAGTAAACAAATGGATTTCTGGAAACATCCAATTTAAACTTCAGAAAGGCTGTACAGATGAGAGGAGTATAAAAGTGAGATGACAGCAATGATATTTACTGATCAGTGTTACTCAGAAAACCATCACTGTACCTTCTCTGAAGGCAATCAATTGGTTAAAAAAAAGGTTTTCTTCAGTATTTCAGAACATGATTTCACGTGGACACTTCTGGACGTCCGTGAGAGATTTTCTCTCTGACCACAGCCATCAGCCGTTTAGAGTTTAATGACCGTATGAATATTTAGAGAAGTTATTACTGGAGCCGCTCTTCATATCAGACATTAAACAGACGCTTTCAACCTTCACAATAACACTGAACAAGAAGTCAAAATGAACTGGAAATAAATCAATATTGTACTAATGCACCTGTCTGTCAAAACTAAGCTGATGTGAAACTTCACGGTCACACTGATACCACATTAAATCTGTTTAAAGTTCCTGTTAACAAATGAATTAAGATGATTTCATGTCATTTGAACTGTTTCTGACACAATAAGACGACCTGATGTTTTAAAGACACACATACAGTACATCTAATGCTATTAAAAAGTACAACAAATGCTACAGTATTAATACATTAATATTTATTTATGTATTAATACTTTACCATTTGTTCTTGTATTACAGTAATATAAATTGGGGGAAATGTGCTTAATGGTCAAAAAAATCTCAGTTATATCTAAAAACCGTGTGACATTTTTAACTCGCGTCAGTAAAACCATGAACGATCTAAAGCAGGATGTTTAGCAGGTCTCTTCCTGTGACCTTCAGTGTCTCATTGAGTCACATCCTTTAAGCTCTTCATGATTCACTTCATTAAAACACAACGATTCACTCGGAGAAGAGTAGATCAAACTAAAGCACAAACTCTTTTATTCTTGAATCTGGCTCAGATTAAAGCCGCCCTTTACAAAGACTTACTGTGGTGTTACGAACTGAACGATTACTGTATTGTTTTATACCATACCTGATGAAAACACGTTCACCATCAACACAAATCCACCCGCAATCCTTACAGAGGTGTGTGATGATAAACGGGACGGGATGAACGATGACATTCACGTTACAGATTAACAGAGTAATTATCTGAAATAAAGCAATATAAAGACGTGATTCTCAACATCCACATTTGTTTTAGTGACACCAGGAGTCTGTTTAGTAGAAGTGTGTTGTTTAATTGACTTAAATCCCCGGGTACAGTAAAAGATGATTTTCTCATCCGTCACGTGTGACTGCTACAGGCTTCAGCTATAAAAATACCCTGCTAATCTGAATGAAGAAATACAGGCACAGGCAAGCCAGAAACACAGCAGACGGGTAAACTAACCTCTCTAGTTCACTCAACTAGATTTCAGGGTAAATACATCACAGCCTGCAATCATCAAATATTTATGATTATTCAAAATTCCATATGCTGTATATAACATGAGAAACAAAACAAAAAAACAACCTTACATTATTTCACATCCAAAAACAAACTTCAAACCACTGGATACAGTTTCACAAGAGTTAACAACGTCATCTTTAAATGAAATAAACCACAGAAGGTGTTTCCTTCCTACAACAGTGCTTTCCATATCTATACTGTATATATCTATATCACATACACAATCTGAGAAACAAATACACAATCTGCTCAGTGCTGCTCGCAATTACAACCAAATGTTTATAAAGCAACATCTTTCTTTAAAGAGAGAATCTAAACACGTCCTCCTGAAGGATTTCACACTTCTAAACATCTAACTGAATGCAAACTTGGACAAAAAATAGACAAACTGTCTGAGAATGTAAATCCGGTTCAGATCATATTTCACCACAAAAGTCACATTTGACCATGACATATTTCACACCAAAGATTTGCATTGTGACATTCATTTACAACTCAAATTGACCACAGTGTGAAAAACAATAATATATGAATTTAAATGGAAAGATTTATGATCGTTTAAAATGCACTGCCTGTAATGACCTATAGTAACGTTTCATAATGAAAGTAAAAAGACAGATGAAAACATTACAGTCATGGAAATGAGATGAATGTGTGTTGAAAACATAATGCTCATTAAATGTGTGTTGTGGTGAAATGTGGCTGAACAGGCTGTAAATGTGCTAAACTCTCAGATCTAACTTTCTGCTGCATAATGATGTTGTTTCATAAAGGAAGGCAAAATAAACAGGGTGTCTGTGTGTCAGACGACACGTGTGTGTTAGGATGCTGTGGATGTGTTCGGGCTCCAGCCCATCTGATAGGCTCGTTCCAGCGTTCTCTTGCAGTCCTGCATCACTGTACTGAACACAATGTGTGGATACTGCAACACCAGTCTCTCCACCGTCTCCTCGTTCACCTGAAACACACAAACACACACCTGCTTTTCATTTGACACATTGATTTTCCTATAAATAGATTTTCACAAATGGGTGTGAAAACATGGATTGGAAATAAAAATGCTGACTTTATAACAGCAGACATGTACGGCAGGTAACACAGAGGTACTGTGGGTGAATGTGAAAGTTCTCCAGCACACATTATGAATGTGTATTTTGTAGTGAGAATACTGAAAATCTGCAGTAAATCCAGTCAAACATACACAAACACACATTCCTCTGTTAATATACTGCAGTCAACTAAAGACTAGAGAGATGAAAGAATGTGAAACACACACACAGAGACACACACACACAGACACAGATTTACTGCAACTATACACACACACGCAGAGAGACACACACATGCATGCTATACACACTCACGCGCATGCACACACACACACAGAGACACACACACAGACACAGATTTACTGCAACTATACACACACACGCAGAGAGACACACACACACGCACACACACACACACTCGCACATGCACACACACACACACACACACACAGAGAGACACACACACAGACACAGATTTACTGCAACTATACACACACACGCAGAGAGACACACACACACATGCATACGCACACACACTCCGCACATGCACACACACACACACACACACACAGAGAGACACACACACAGACACAGATTTACTGCAACTATACACACACACGCAGAGAGACACACACACGCACACACACACAGACACCGCACACACACACACACACACACACACACACACACACACACACACGACACACACACGCACACACACACACACACACACAGACTTGCACACACACACACACACACACTATACACACACACACGCAGACTTATTACACACACACACACACACACAGACTTGCGCTGCACACACACACACACACAGACTTGCACACACACACACACACACACACACACACACTTGCACACACACACACACACAGACTTGCGCTTTTACACACACACACACACAGATTTACTGCACACTACACACACACACACAGACTTGCACACACACACACACACAGACTTGCACACACACACAGACTTGCACACACACACACACACACAGACTTGCACACACACACACACTCACAGACTTGCGCACACACACACACACACACACACACACACACACACACACACA
>CM032806.1:395000-400000 GCA_019155185.1 Beaufortia kweichowensis | reverse complement strand
TCATTACTGGATTCTCTTTAGACTCAACACTGTGTGTATATTTATACACCTTCATCACACTGCAAACAGAAACACACTTCAGCAAATGCAGACACACAAACTACACATAAATGAGCTTCAAAAGTCTGAATTTATAAATTTACTCTATTGAAATAAACTCGAATTGTCCTAAAATTATGTTGATATTTAATGTATATGCTAATTGATGTATGATTAATAATGCATTTTTAGCTGAACGGTTCCATAAAAAACATCATTTAACATCTGAAGAATCTTTCTGTTTCAAAAGTTCTTGAGACTATAAAAAGTAAGAAAGAAAGAGTTCTTTTGAGAACTTTTGACCGAAAAATTCTTTGGAAAACCAAAACTGGTTCTTCTATGGCACTGATGTGAAGCCCCTTTATTTTAAAGAGTGTTCTGTATTTACAGCTTACAGTATTTACAGTAACACAGCTTACAGTATTTACAGTAACACAGCTTACAGTATTTACAGTAACACAGCTCAGTAGTTAAGGAGAAAGGATTTATTAAAACAGATCATCTCATTAAAGCAGCAATAAACACATCAACAGTTTAACCTTCTTAAAAACTGAGAGTATCTGAAACGAGTGACAGAACGGCTGCTGAAGACAGATGTGATGTGTGATGAAGAGAACACTGACAGACATGTATGACACATATCTCAGTCTTACCGTGATCTGTGATCTTACAGGACACCAGATAGAGTTCCTTCAGACTCCGCCCCTCTTTAGCGATGATCTCAACACACCTGTCCAAGAGAGACAGAAAGGGTTAAAGATAAGTAAAGGTGACTTCACTGACACTTTGTTATATCACTTCATATGAATAAACACTTTGGCTATAATTCCATCACCTGAGCACACGCTCCATCACTAAAACTAAATAATTAAACATGACTGGCGGACGGCTCTTTCTCCTTCACTGATCCAATATCTGCACCTCAAAAGTGTTTGGGAAGAAAATGAATAATTTAATTGAATCTACTCTGATTAAAAACTAAAGTGGCTTTCACATGGAAAAAGCCTTCGTGCCCAAACTACTAATGTGACACTTCAAAGAGACCGTGATCACAGAACAACCGCTTCTAAAACTCTGTGTTTGACTCGGTTAACCTTTAACATACACTGAATTTACATTTATTCATATGAGAGAAATGACGGTGTTTTTGAACTCTAAAGAGTGTTTTAAATGGTAAAATGGAAAAAAAAAAAAAATCCCTGACCACTGACTGTTATCTTTCCATACATGTAAAGCTGCTTTGGTACAATGACCTTTGTGAGAAAGCGCTATACAAATAAAATTGAATTGAATTGAATGAAAGTTAATTCAATCGACTGCAAGTATATTTTCTCAAACAAACATCAGTGTCTTTAAAACACATCAAAAGCAGCAGAGATTCTGCACAGAATCCATAAAACTATGAACAGCAACTACAAATACATGTAGATATACAGAGTAAATAAACAGATTCATAATATACAAGAGAACAAAAGAAGCTGAATTTGAGCTCATGACCTCTTCATGATATACAACATTAGACAGAACATGTCATTGAGATATTCACAATCTAATGTACACAAGCGGTTTGTGAATCTAATGGTGTTTCTGAGCACTTCAGAGATCCGGCCCGGATATGATCATTGCAGCACGACGACCCGTCCGGCGCCAGATGAAGAACATGAGAAGAACTCATCCGAGTGTCATAATTCCATCTGAGCTTCAGCTTTAGTGACAAACGTTCAGATCCTCCGGCTGGCGTCAGGCCTTCATCACGAGAGCCGGCGCACGGCTCGAGCGGAAACCAATTAGCATTGACATGTGCGGTCAGTAAAGACACTTTTATAGCGCTGATGTGAGGAAATGAGCTCACACGCGTCACTTTACAACAGCTGATGTGAGCGAGAGGATCATCTGAGACTTTAAACAACTTTCATTCATGTGAAAATGAGTTCAAACTCCGTTATAATCCCCAGAAACACTGCCAAACATTTAGGATAGATGCAAAAAACCAAAGAAACATTCATGATAATGATCATTTTCTCACCTTCATGTTGATTTGAATTGTTTGACTTTCTTTCTCCTGTGAAACACAAAGGCAGATGTTTTGAGGAAATGATGTTCCTCACAATAACAAGAATTGTTTCAGCTTTCATGATTCTTTTATTCTTCACTGTTGTATATGAAAGATCTCAGTGAATATTCTACTAAACATCTTTGTCGTTTCACAGCATAAAGAAGGTCATACAGAGATTATTGTCAATGTTTCTGATGCTTTTATCTCACTGTATGCATCATTATCATTCTTAAACTAACAGGGTCTCCATCCAGTTTCCCACCCAACTCATCTCTGCTAATTTCCTCTCTGTGTCGCCGTGGGCAACCATGACTCAAGGCCATGACGTCCAATAAAAGAACATTAAAGCAGTTTCCATGACGACAAAGACCCTCCACAGATTGAGAGCAGAAGCTCAAGTCACTGCTGTTTAGATTTTACAGTATAAAACTGTTGCACTGGAAACATCACAACTCATTCTTTCCAAAGGGTTAAATGTTCACTTTAAGATTTCAGTTCATTGTGCTTCTGTATGAACATATACTTCCATCATTTCATTTCAGAGTGAAATGTGTTCTCATGATCTCAACATGACAAACCAGCAGCTGATGAGAGATCACACACACACACACACACACATCTGATAAAAACTCTCACATGATCCAGACAGACAGAATGAGGAGACGTGAGGGTCGTCTCACGGGTCGGTGTGTGTTGTGTTGGGAAAACAATAATAAACCCATCAGCTGTCATGAGACACACAAACAAATGAACCCCGTGACACCTGACACGCTACACAGCCAATCAGATCTCTCCGCAGATGTCCAGTGCTGTGACCTCATCGCTCAGCAAGCTGGACAGTGTGACATACAGAACAGACAGACAAGGACACACAGACACGGTCCAGTTCTGATGACAGGTGAGATCACATGCATTACTGTTGTTTTATAACCTTCAAACCCATTACTACATTTAACAACACTGCATCAAATAGAAAAGAGGTCAGAGAAATCATCTTTTGTCTGTTTTTAAAGACTTCTTTAGACTCTCTACAATAGAAATATTATTATTATATATTATTATAATGTTCTTATACTGTAAAGCACCGAATCCTTTCAAGCGTGTCACACAAAGAAACATTCAGAGATTCAATCACAGCAGGAGTGAAGCTCTTATCACTGTTTAAGACAGACAGACAGACACTTCACACAACAACACAATAAACACAAACTCAACAACTATAAGAGTCATTACATGAAGAGTTCATACAACATCAGAATAAAAGAAACAAAAATAAAGTGACAGGCGAGTCTCAAGGGCTGAAAGTGTCTGTGTGCGTCTGTGTGCGTCTGTGTGTGTGTGTGTGTCTGTGTGTGTGTGTCTGTGTGTGTGTGTGTGTGTGTGTGTGTGTGTGTGTGTGTGTGTGTGTGTGTGTGTGTGTGTTTGTGCAACAGTAAATAGAGGGCAATCTGTACACAACACTTTTACATCTTACAGAGCGCTTTAATAAATGACTGTCTCCTCATAAAGCCATTCACACACGACTCTAAATGATGCTGTTCTCAAAACTATTTTATAAAGGAACAGAGACAGACAGAATATTTCATATGTGAATTCATAAACAAATCATCTTCATTTACAATCACAGACACACACGACCATCACCCTTTAATTCACACGTTATCTGTCAAAGTATTATAACAAACTGCAGAGGACTGAATAAATGAGAGCTAGACAAACACAAAACCATTGTCAAGCAGATGAACATGTTCATGAGGTAAATGTGAGAGAGAAACATTATAAACATTGTGTTTGTCTGTGTGTTAGAAGATCAGACTAGAATTAAAAGTGAAGTGTGTGAGAGTCAGATGTGTCCCGAGCGGGAGAAAAGCATCTATAACATGATGTGATGTAGTGTTAATTTAATGAGCAGCAGTTCATGGATAAATGAGAACATGTTCATTAAGGTAAAGTAATGGATGTGAAGCGCTGAAAGAGCAGGTGAAATATATACGAGAGAAGAAATCTCTCTCTCTCTCTCTCTCTCTCTCTCTCTCTCTCTCTCTCTCTCTCTCTCTCTCTCTCTCTCTCTCTCTCTCTCTCTCTCTCTCTCTCTCTCTCTCTCTCTCTCCCTCTATCTCTCTCTCTCGATAAAGTGCAGATTTCTCAATTATACAGACACTTTTCATTACATTATTACAAATATCATCTGCACTTTAAGATAAATGATTCTTCATTACTTTCATCAGTATTAAAACATGAAGTACACCGTCATTCATGCGGTACAAAACATAATTAAACAACTTATTTTTATTTACATTTGTGACCCTGTCTGTGTCTTTTTCTGTGATTTACGGTTTTCTGTGAAAATATAATCTTGATGTCTTTAATATTGACTGAGTAATGACACATCAAAGATTGAAATCATAGTGATATTTACAGGATTTAATTGCAGTATATCAGGATCAGTTCTCTTCTTTCTTTCTTTGAGTAAATATTATATCAATGCTGGTTATAAAATTCATATTAAACTGAAATGACATATAACAGAAACTGAAAGATAGTCATTTGACATATTACATTACATAACATCAAGGAAACGTGTATTAATAGATGCCAACAGACCATCAGTGAACATCCAAAACATCATATTTCAGTTAAAAATACTAATTCGATAAAAAACTAATGAAAGAATAAATACACTACAGATGAGCTGCTGACTGTTTTGATAAAACATGTTTCATATTAATATTGAGATAATTGCTGTAGACATGATATATGAAGAATCATATTTAATAATCTGATTTAAACAATACTGCAGTATATATTTAATAGCTCATTTAAAATAAAGATGCTTCATGATGCCATAAAAGAATCATTTTTGTCTGAATGCTTTCATTAAGAACATTTCAAGGTGTTTTGTAGA
>CM032806.1:385000-387500 GCA_019155185.1 Beaufortia kweichowensis | reverse complement strand
GTGACGTATGTGATTAGCAGGTAGAAGTCAAGAGTTCATTATTATTTTGTGAACTGATGACAGGGTCACGTGTTGATACTACAAACTGATAAACCCAACGCAACATTATGTGTGTTTGTGTGTTAAATGACAGTGTGATGTAATTTCTGTATATTTCATACATCAAAACATTCACAAATTCATCCAGCAGGAAAACTTCTCAACCCCTTCTGATGTTCTTCTATAATCCAATTACACACAACAGCAGAAACACAATCACACACACAAATCTCAATCAGTGTAATAATAATTCACAGTATAATAATGATGCTGCAGATATGACAGAGAATACAATCATTTCATTTTCTATCTGAGAGAAATGTGATCAGAATAAAATGAACAAAATGATTAGGAATCATATTATCCCCTCTCTCTCTCTCTCTCTCTCTCTCTCTCTCTCTCTCTCTCTCTCTCTCTCTCTCTCTGTCTCTCTCTCTCTCTCTCTCTCTCTCTCTCTCTCTCTCTCTCTCTCTGTCTGTCTCTCTCTCTCTCTCTGTCTCTCTCTCTCTCTCTCTCTCTCTCTCTCTCTCTCTCTCTCTCTCTCTCTCTCTCCCTCCCTCTCTCTCTCTCTCCTCTCTCTCTCTCTCTCTCTCTCTCTCTCTCTCTGTCTCTCTCTCTGTCTCTCTCTCTGTCTCTCTCTCTCTCTCTCTCTCTCTCATTGAAGACATCATCCGTAACCTTTTCAACACAATTATATTTCTATTGCTGTAATTAGACACACTCTCTCACCTCAGCAGCGCAGGTCAAACGAGACGGGCTGTCACCCATAAGTATCCCATAATTCCACAGGACTTCACAGCAGCACCTGCTGCTCAAACACACACGTTTAATGCTGCTCGTGTTGAACTCATTTACACTGACTGTATATTGATGAAGATAAAGGCCATCAGTAAGATTTTCTCTCTTATTCTCAAGAGATTTTAAGTGTGTGTCTGTGAGATGTCAGCTCATCTATATGCTTAAACTCAACATAATCATTTACTTTTCACATTTAGCAAAAACTTTGACTTCTGTTGCTCAATAAAATCTTTCTAGAATAAGAAAGTGATGTTTAATACAGCAATAGAAATTGGAGGTGATTTACTCTTACAATCACATAAGCATGTATCTGACACATAAACACAACAGAGTCATTCATCAGTTACACTAAATAACAGCTCATTTCTACTGATGGATTACTGTACACATAAAATCTGCAGGATGATCGACACAGAACAGCTTTTATATGTGACATGATGTCTTTTCACTTTAAACACTTTATAAACCTGCTGAAGAGTTTCAAGAAGTGAAAATCATGAATATCTCAACAAGCATCTGTAGTTACTTACATCATTACAATCATCTTTCATTTCTGCTTAATTTATTTAATAGAAACATTTCAATGATTTGGTGTTGTAGAAGTGTATGAAATGATGTATGAAATGATGTATGAATGTGACGCGCACAGAAACGGTGTGTTGATATAGTCAGATGTGAAGCCGCTGAACACATGAGGATTTATCTATTATCAGCAGGTGATGCGTGTCTCTCACATGTAGTATGACCGCAGGTCATGTGCTGCTATTAACCCCGTCAATACCTCACACCAGCTGTCCAATCACCACAGACTCGCTTCACAGATATCACATCTCAAATACACTTCAAGAACAAGTGGACTAAAGTGTGTGCGTATCATCTATTTACCGTGGATAACTCGGTATGAAGTGATGTTTGCACGATGACGCAACAAATCTTAAAGATCATGTCTGATCCGCTGGAGCTTATTAAACTGTCTGTGGGATATCAAACAACAGCCAGCGTCTCGTACCGTCAGACAAACACATTCGTCATATACTGTGATGTATTTCATTAAGTGACATTTACAACAACCCTGTTAAACTGAAGATGTATTACAGGCCACAACAGAAGATTCATCATTTCTTCTGCATGTGTTCTGGGACGACATGTCAACAATCCTCATTTACTCTTTATAATAAACATCTTTCATCCTCTACTACACCTGCAAACTTCATTTAAATACAATAAAACATAAACTAATGTTAAAATAAAGTTTGGTTCCCCAAAAAATATTTTAGTCAAAGAACCATTTTACTTTAATTACTTCTAAAGAACCTTTTGTAAAAGAGAAATGTTCTGTGGATAGTAATGGTTCTTAATAAAACGAGTTCATCTATGACATCATGAAGCATCTTTAGTTTCAGTGTATTCTATTAAAGTTTAAACTTTCATCTAATTCTAAATATGTTTCTCAGGTTTAATAAATGTGAAACATCAGATCATTTATGAATGAATCAAATCCAGATGGATGTTTAACAGCTCTCAATTATCACTGAAACAGAACATTATATATATATATATATAAACCTTTAAAAGCACAATAACATAAACAACTGTAATATTAACTGTGATTATTCTCATGTTCTGATAACACTAAATAACAAATACATGGATTTTACACCAG
>CM032806.1:237500-380000 GCA_019155185.1 Beaufortia kweichowensis | reverse complement strand
CAGAGCAAACTAGTCTTAGTTAACCTAAACACAGAAGAGTTTATCTGAGAACAGAAAGTAACAGAGAGAGAATAGAAGTAAATGATATTATTCTCATGATAAGAAATGTTTTTATGCTTGTTTAATGCAATAAATAAATGTTCAGTGTGTGATGTTATTATATTAATATTTCCCTTCAATAGCTTTTTCATTATCATGATGGATCTCTCAATTCTCCAGTAAGTGATGAGTTTCATCAAAGCAAACCTTCACATTAATGAATGGAGTTATTTCTCCTGTGAAATCATCTCATCAGTGTGTATGAGCAACATGATGCTTCCAGAAACCAACAAGAAAACACTTGTGCTTCTACAGAATGTGAAATGTTTTGTGTTATATTGTGAGACTCTCTTGTAAACATCAGTGGTAACAGGGTTTATCATGTATGATCTTAATGAAAACAGAAATGTTCATTCAGCTGCCGGCCGCTAAACAAAACCTGCCGCGCTCGAGGTCAGATTACCCATGATTCCTGCTCCATACCGGACACACACACACACACACAAGCGCACATATATTACAGTCATCACACTGAAATATCTGCGTTCCTGTTTCAGATATCTGATGTATGACGTTCTGTGTGATTGTTTCATTCTCTCACACTGTTCTCTCTCTCTCTCTCTCTCTCTCTCTCTCTCTCTCTCTCGCTTCCTTCAGTTTCCTGTCGCTGTCTGTGACACACTGATTAGAATAAATTCTCCTCATGTATTTACATTTACATTTACATTTAGCTGATGCTTTTATCCAAAGCCACTTACAAATATTAGGAGACAAGTATTCTGCAGTTTACCGCACAACCACCACATGTGATAATCACTTTCACACAAGCTGATGTATGATCTGTGCTCATTCATCACAGTACAGAGATCCTCTCAGGGGAATCCCTCACATACCTGAAGCTCTGTGGTCTGACCTTTGACCTCTGACAGCATACACATGCTCTATAATCACTGCTTATAGAGACAGAGATTACAGAGAGACAGAGGTGAAAATAAACTATAAACTAAGGCCATCCCATAATACTTTATCTACCATTACACCAACATCACACATCAATATAAGTATTAACATCGCTGCAGGCCAAGCGGCTGTACTGAGAACAGTGATCAGTTCAACTGCAGAAATCACACGCAGATTCTTTCTCAAACTCAACAATTAAATCCACACCATCACAAATCTGACCGTTCAGTGATGCTGTGATGTAAACATGAGGACATCAACCCTGAATCTAGTTCTGCTCTACACTAGAACCAGAAACAAACACAGAACACACAGAAGTGTTCAGAACAACTTGATTATATCACAAGAGCAGAAATCATAAGAGCAGGATCAGTCTGATAAATCAAAGAGTCGGTCGCTATCATCATGCATTCTGCTCTCTCTGACTCTCTCTCTCTCTCTCTCTCTCTCTCTCTCTCTCTCTCTCTCTCTCTCTCTGTCTCTCTGACTCTCTCTCTCTCTCTCTGTCTCTCTGTCTCTGTCTGTCTGTCTGTCTCTCTCTGTCTCTCTCTCTCTCTCTCTCTCTCTCTGTCTGTCTCTCTCTCTCTGTCTCTCTCTCTCTCTCTCTCTCTCTCTCTGTCTCTGTCTCTCTCTCTCTCTCTCTCTCTCTCTCTCTCTCTCTCTCTCTCTCTCCAGTGATTGATTCATTTGATGAAGACTTCTCTTCAGGGTTTTATGAATATAATTCACACCTGAGAGAAGTCTGAAGTTTTGATGATTTGAGTAAAATCGGTCCCTCTGCTGGAGAAGTGATTCATTTCACATTCAGAGCAGTAAAACAGTGAAATGGAAATGTGTGTCCGATGAGAGTTAAAGTCGCTGAGCGAGGAGGAGCTGGGACTTCATTTAAATAACTATTGTGCCTGTGGAAGCCACCAGGTGAATTATATAATAGAATGATATCTTTACCCCCTGCCCCACCGCTGATGGAAAATGAGATCCAACACTTTTAATGTTTCCTAAAAAACTTTATACAGACAGTCACGTGTGTTCTCATACAGATCAGTGATATATCTGACTAATGCATATGATAACAGCTCCACAAACACTCTCAAGTCGCTTTGGATAAAAATCTTTCCTTGATCAGACTGAATTACAAGATTTTACATGCTCTCAGTCTGAAATAAAAAATAATATTCATAAGATAGAAAGTGAATTAAACACAGACATCATGAGATCATGTGATGTCAGTACAGTATTGTCTATAAATAGAATAATGAGCAAAAACTTTGAGAAAAAGAAGCACAATATTACACCAAAAACTAAAAGAACATCATTACTTGATCATTTCTATACAGGTAATTAGAGCGTGCGGTGCCCGGGTCTTACCCTGGTCAGGTGGATGACACCCTGTGATGTCACCGAACAGCCCATGAAACCCACGAAGCGCAGCTCCGGACAGTTTTCTGCAAACGCCTGCACGGATCTATCCGTCACCTGAGGACAAACACACACACAGGAGCTGATGAGGCAGAAACACAAGTCATTTATAACTGCAGATAATGAGTGATAATAAGATCACTTGGAGAGAAAGAGAGAGAGAGAGAGAGACAGAGAGAAAGACACAGAGAGAGAGAGAGAGAGAGAGAGAGAGAGAGAGAGAGAGAGAGAGAGAGAGAGAGAGAGAGAGAGAGAGAGAGAGAGAGAGAGAGAGAGAGAGAGAGAGAGACCTTTATTTAGTCTCATCCCATTAACAACAAGAAAACCACAGAAAGACAACACCAGTTTACCAACACAACCCAATAAAGCTCCATAACACACCTGTGATATCATACAGCAGCTACAGTCTGTCTCTGTACATGTTTAAAATGTAAAAATATCACATTTTGATAAAACACTAAACAGCACATTTATTACAAAAACAAAACATAAACATGTGAAAATATGACTGAAATAATATAATACCATAACTTTTGTCATTTTCAAATATTTGTCTTTTGAAAATAATTTTCAATGTTTTTATGTCCATACTGTGACCCCTGACCTCTGACCTTGTGCCCAAGTGAGACTGCATCTAATTGAATTCATCCAACGACACAGATGTCTTAAAAACTCTGTTAATCCAATCTGTAAGGATGAAGCTAAACTCATAATGGCTGAACAAATGAAATAAGGAAAGAAGCCGAGCAGACGTGCCGTGTCACGCTTACAGGGTCAAAGGTTAACCATTAGCTCTGCTGAAAGAGTTATTGAGATGGTGTACGGCAGCAGGGTTACTCTTCTTTCAGCAGGTATATCATGAGCTGTGCTAACCGCTCTCTGCTATCTTAAAGGTCATCCTGAGGAACCGGAGCAAGATAAAGAAACTGAGGTGAAGAAATACACCACATCCTCATCCATCTTAAGACCACAGAGGTCGAGTCTCATCTACACACACACACTCTCTCTCTCAGTACTGTGACGGCAGTAAAGGCAGATATGTGGAGAATGTGTAGAGTCAGTTGTTCTTTGTGTATGTGATATCTCAGTGACCTCTGACAGGAGATGAATCCATCTGAACCGATGGCAACATTACAAACACACGTCTACAGAGAGTTCACAGAGAGCGCTGGAAGAGTTTCTGTAAGTACATGTGCTTTATTTGGCAGCTCGATCTTTTCACGTTAACATCATGAACCCAATAAAACAGCAGGAGGTCTGAATGTGGTCAACATGAGGAACATATTTGAGTTTTAATGTTCTGAAACTCAGAATAGAGTCACACATGCCAACATTCAGCTCAACATTCACTCCATCCAGAGCAATAATTCATCTGCTTCACATCTCATCAAAATACCCAAATCATGATCATGAGAGTTTGTGTTAATCTGATGAAAACATGTCCAGGTCTTATTTTACTCCTGATATACAAGAAAAACAAACAAATGAAATATTGTATAAAGATAATGAAGTTTGTTTTCAGGATGATTATAAGATGTGGTATGTTTTGACATTATGATAATAAGATATTTTACAGTACAGTAATGAGAACATTGAAAGGAAATTGTGCAGAATGAGACCAGAAGCATCTGGTAATAAACAGGGTTTTAATATCATGTTCTTTCTAAAAGAAATCTGCTCAATGCTGAACACTTTCACACAAAATAAAAGGTAAAGAGATAGTTCACCCAAAACACTCTTTTATTATTTCCTCACCGTCAAACCTGTCTGAGGCCAGTAACCATCTTCTTTTATGTTCTACAAAAGAATGAATCTTATACAGTGTTTGAATGACATAAGGGTGAAAAAATTATGACATCATTTTAATTTTTGGGTGAACTATCCCTTTAAGGAATCATTTATGCAGAAATGTTTTTTCTATGGCATCATGAAGCACATTTATTTTTAAGAGAGAAAAACAAATAATCTCTGGCTTTAAAGTACCAGCTGAAACTTATAAAAACAATCAAACCCATGCAGAAGCATGAGGGATCATTTAAAGATGGAGTGCTGGTGACACAATGACCATCTGAATATCACACGTGTGACCAATGAGCCCACAAACACACTACACAAACACACTACACAAACACACTACACAAACACACTACACAAACACACTACACAAACACACTACACAAACACACTACACAAACACACTACACAAACACACTACACAAACACACTACACAAACACACTACACAAACACACTTGTGTGATTCTTTCAGCAGAAATAAATGACACGTGGAAGCTCACAACAGTCGTTTACAATCAGACGACAAGCACAAACGATCCTCATTACTTTATTTTTCTCTGTTTTAACAGCCAATTTTCACCTGCAAACGTACATCTATAAAGAGTCCCAACAGCACTTGCTGATGTGATGTTCTCTCAACACAGCCACCCACCACCAGCAGATGCATTATGGGATGTAAAAATAAACAAGGAGAGAGATGTGCACACAGATGTGTGAAGTCCACAGCGTCTCATTTCAGGCTCTTTATCAATGAGATGGATTGAAGCGTGTGTGTGCGGGTCAGCGGCGAGGCGATCCATCAGGCTAATTGTGCACTCGTCCATCTACTCGTGGGACAACGGCAGAGATGTGAATGTTTTCATGCTGAACAAGCCCGTGTCAAACCAAGACTGATGAGAGAATCTTAAGGAAACTTCTAATGAGCCACTCGAGTCATCTGATAAGAGGACTGAACTCATCGGATACTTGTTTAGGAGTAAAACAAGTGTAAACTCTGCATGTTGTTGTGCACTTTATACTGACTCATTACAAAACCAGTCCAACCGTATACACACCACTGACAAACACAGTTAGACACAGTGTGTGTGTGTGTGAGAGAGAGAGAGAGAGAGAGAGAGAGAGAGAGAGAGAGAGAGAGAGAGAGAGAGAGAGAGAGAGAGAGAGAGAGAGAGAGAGAGAGAGAGAGAGAGAGAGAGAGAGAGAGAGAGAGAGAGAGAGAGAGAGAGAGAGAGAGAGAGAGAGAGAGAGAGAGAGAGAGAGAGAGAGAGAGAGAGAGAGAGAGAGTGTTAGTACTATGAGTTTGTGTGTGTGTGTGTGTGTGTGTGTGTGTGTTTGTGTGTCCTGCTCTCATTACTGTGTCCGAGTGTCAGTGGATTCCAAACACACACACACACACACACGCACGCACGCACACAAACACACACACACACACACACAGTGTGGTTTAATGACACCACAGGAAATATTCATCAATTAACAGCAGAAGTCTAATGAAGAATGTGAGTATTCACACACACACACACACACACACACAGAACTGACCTTCAGCATGATCTGACCGTTCTTCTGCACAGTCACTATAAAAACACACACAATATTTAACAAAGCAGCTGAATAAACATCAGCCATTAAAACAGAGAGGCGAGCGGCGAGTATTTAAATCAAGTGTGTAATTGTGTTTTACTGAAACACTGAACGTCCTGCACCTTCATTAATTATTCACCACAAACACAAGCTGTTTTACATCAGCATCCAAAACTATCAACCACACGGAGATCACATGCTAAAACTCAAATATCAGACACATGATGAGAGTTTCTCTTATCTCATAGTAAAGATCCACTTCACAATAATAAAGAGTCGTCATGTGAACAGTCGAGCAGTGAATCCAGACTGATATGATATCAGCAGACGACACACACGCCCATCTGGGTGCTCATGTGTTTAAAACCTCACGGGCCGTGACCTCATCACCACAATCTTCTTATCTTTACTCGTTCATCCAGTCACTGCTCATTATATGCTCTTCATAATATTAATATTAGCCACATGTCATTTCAAATAGGGGTGGGAGAAAAAAATCGATGCATCGGGATTCTTTCTCTAACGATTCTGAATCGATTCTCAAAGATTCAGAATCGATTCTCAAAGATTCAGAATCGATTCTATGTCAGAACTTGTTCATCCTGAATATAACTTTGTTAAAATAAAAGCAATAAAATTAAACTTCAAGATGGGAATACTGTCAAAGAGATTCTAACTATAAACAAAAAGCATAAAAACTCTTTATTTATTTAAAATGCAAATTTATCATATTTGCAAAAATTATATGAAGAATCGTTTTGGAATCGGATCGTGAGTCCCAGAATCGGATCGGATCGCGTAGTACCTAAAGATTCCCACCCCTAATTTCAAACCCGGATGACTTATTACTGTAAGAACCAAATGGAGATGTTAATGTTTGACAGATTTAGACTTAAAAATACTGTAAATACAGCATTAAAATATCATATAAGAAGCTCCCATGTCCAGAACTAATTAAACACAAAATGAGGAATCTAAACAAAACCCACCTCACATACACAATCAATCTAAAAACCACTGATAATATATATGTTCACGTATTCACCTGTGATAGGATTAAACATGTTCAACATGACAGTGCTATGACCATTAAATAAAAGCAGAAGAGCTGAAGAAAGAAATCTGCTCATGAAGGCCTAATGATGACCATTATAAAAGACATGAGAGTCTAACATCAACACGCCTCTATTCAGTCATTTGTCTCCTAATATTTCACTTTGGATAAAAGCGTCAGCTAAATGCCTAAATGTAAATGTAATTTCACTGTCATCATCACCATCATTAGACATCAATGTCATCATCACGCTGTGTGTCATGACTTCAGATGAGGACCGTCATGAACACTTATGCATGATGATATTTACATGAACCCGAGAGATGAAATACTGTCAATTCACAACAACACGGGAGTTTATTCTGATGTTAAACATCTCAGACACTGTCCACTGAGAATAAAAGCACAGAATTAAGTGAAAGTAGATGAAGAACACTTAAGTCTAATACAGAAAATAATGATCTGCTCTATTCTTATACTGTCCATGACAAAGAGCTTTAGGGTTTTCTTGAGAACGCATTTCATTAAAATGAACAAAATAATTGGGAAAGGGCTGATAAAAAACCATCTGTGTTTATACCAATTCAGATCAATTGACTTCTTCACTCTTCTTGTGTTATTTCATTTATATTAGATGGATTGAAAAGATTTATCCTCAAGTCCTTCAAATAAACCACTCTTGATTCTGATCAAACCAAAGCAAAAGTCTTACAGACGGCCCAATAAAACACTGTCACAGCCAATGAAATATACATTTCATCTTCATGTTGTTTGACCGGCTGTTCTTTGACTGTCGTGTCTTTTTAATAACTTAATTCACTTCTGTTGGAAGGGCTTGATGTGCGTGAGAACGAAACGCTGTATTAATTTCATTTCTGTATCAAGTATTTATAACCTCAAAAAACCTCAACTTTTACAGGTTAACAGCGAGATGTCAATGAATACATCAGTTCAATGTCAGTCATGTTACAGAGTAAAAACCTGAAGAAGAGTCAGATGTGTGTCTGCTTATTAAAGAGAAAATGAACATTACTTTATTATTTCCTCCGTGTCAAACCTGTATGACTTTCTTGTATATGAAAGAATCATATACAGGGTTTGAATGACATAAGGGTGAAAAAATTATGACATCATTTTTATTTTGGGGTGAACTAAGTTTTTAATTAGGGAGCTGATTTTATACCTGCTTCACTCGTATGTGTGTGTGAAAACAATTCAATGTGTTTAACACACACACAACACACAACACACTTCGGCTTAACCCAGATACACACACTAATCCAGCTCAGAGTCAGGACACACACAGCACAACATCATACAAATTTATATATTATCCAACTACAAAATAATACAATTCTTCATTTTTAAATACAATAAATGTCTGTGATTTATGTCAGCAAAGAATTAAAAGATTTCAGCACTTACTGAGCGTCAATTTAAATTCATTTTATTTCAATGTTTAATGAAGATAAACTAAGATTATGAACATAAATACATTTAACTGTCACACTTCTGTTATTTCACTATTATCTTTATCATTTCATAGTTAAACTCTAATCTAATTATTTAGCTGACGCTTTTATCCAAAGCCACTTACAAATATTATGACAATAATCATAACAAACTATATATTGATGGAAAAATTTAAGAAGAGATATTTGACGAATGTTCATAACGATAAACATAAACAAAAAAATTATAAATGTTAATGTTATTTAAAAAAACTAAAAAATAAAAAAGTTTTTTTTTTTTATTACAATATCTTTTTTATTAAAAATTAAATTAAAATTAAATTAAATTAAAAAAACTGCTCAATATGTGCAATGATAGTTCTCAGGTTAAATAACTTCTGATTTTACAGAAAAACTACATAAATAAAAACTGCTTCATACTGTCAAACAATAAACACAGATTAAAAAGAACATGATGATGATGGTTTTCATAACAAAAAACTTTTAAAGCTTAAAATCTCTCTTTTGCCGATCATTGTCATGAAACATCTAACAGCATCTGATATAAACACACACATAGACACACACACACAGATACACACACAGACACAGACACACACACACAGACACACACACACACACACACACACACACACACACACACACACACACACACACACACACACAGACACACACAGACACACACACACACACACACACACACACACACACACACACACAGACACACACACACAGGCTGTATTTCTGAGCGAGAGCATCAGAGAATAATAATAATAATAATAATAATTGAGAGTGTGAATGTAAAGGCCGCACTTCTGCTGTATTTCTATGGCCTGCTTTTGATTTTCAGGTACTTCATGCTGTGCAGCTCAATATGAGAGAGAGAGAGAGAGAGAGAGAGACTACACAATGATTACTATCATCATCATCATCATCATGATGTGTGTGGTATGAATAGAGCTCTGTGTGATTTAAAAGCCTGGAGACGATGATGAGAAGGACAATAACCGTCACTAGCTGTGAAGAGAAGCGTCTCTATAATAACACACGCTGACGGTCATCTTAAACCATCACACGCTGACGTCTCATTAACTCAGACCTCCTGAGGTTAACTGCATGTTATCTTCAGTTTTTCTCTAGTCTACAGCTTCAACTGGACAGAAGAGAATCACAATCAACACAATCAATTCAGCACGAGACACAAACTCACTAACAATTCAAATATAAAGACTCTAATCACAAATATATATAAAGCTTGAATAATATCCAACCATTAGAAACAGGTACATGTACAGCTGTGTGTTTAATACAGGCAGAATACACAACATCCGTGTCTCTGTGTGCAGATATATTATTAACAAGGCTTTTCTGCTGATTGGAGCTGCATTTCCCATGAGATGAGCAAAAGATCTTTAGTTGGCTCACAGGCCCTGATTTATTTAAACCACATTATTAATGGAGTGGGGTTAAGACTTTGATACGGCCCCTGTGTCCGCTTTCATGCTACTGGAGCACACACGCATGGGGAAACACACACACACACACACACACACAACTGCAGTATGCACAAGCAGAAGGAAGCTGGTGTACACACACACACACACACACACACACATGTGCCTGAGGAGAAATGAACACTCTTCACATTGTAGAAACATCACAGGTTGTGTTTGTGTTTCTCATTGACACACTGGATAGAGAGGAAACACACCTTCCTCACGCTCGTCATCTGATTTACAATCTCACTCATTACTCTTATTATTTCACATCAAATATATTATCAACCAAACATCAAAGTGACTCGCACTCGAACCTCTAGTGCCCTAAACAGTGTGCCCTATACAGTGTGCCCTATACAGTGTGCTAATGAAAGATCTGCCGTGTATCATGAGCTGACTGTGAGGAAGGTCAAACTTCAGCATCCGTGAGCTCAGAGCAAACACAGGGTCAGTTTTCACAGGAATCTTTCTCAATGCCGCAGGGCTGAATATATTTTTACACATGACAATTTGTCTGGTATTTCAGCACACGGAACCACATTGCACACGGATCCGGATCGATACGGATCACACCAGGACGCTTTGAACGCTGGAAAGGAAAGAAAATAAATGTGATAAAAGGCGTGAAAACAGACACACACACCCGTTTGACCTTGATGATGTGAGAGACACACACTCCTGATGGCATCAATAACACACACACACACATTATATCAGTCTAACACTTAAAACATCACATATACTGTATATACAGTAGAGTCTGTGTTTAACATGAATATAAATGTGTATGAATAAAGAAATATGATCAATAGTATTATCTGTTATGAGATTGACACTGTATCAGTTTGAAGATGAATTATTAATGAGAAAACATACATAAGAGGTTTTGAAATCACTTCAGAGGAGCAGATAAATTAACAATCAAACTAACACACAAAACCAATAAAACCAGCCGAAGAAATGATCAATCTATCAGTCAGAAATTAGGTATGTTGTCTCTCAAAAACATATTTTTCTGATGTCTGAAAAATATAAAGAGATTCAATATATTGACCTGTGAGATTTTATATTTCAAGTTTTGACTGAAAATGTCACGTCCATAACACAAGAGTAAAAGAATATGTGTATAATAAAGATCAGAGCAGCAGATTTAAGGCAGCGTGTGCTAAAGAGATGAAACAGATCAAATCTGTCCTGCTGAGATAAAGATGTGTTAAAACCTCGTGTGTCTCCTGATGACTGTTTTACTCTACATGTGCCTCTGATTAAACCTCTCCAACATTTATTAAAACAAATATCATCATCACACCTGTATAATCTCCCTCGCTGCTTTACAATGATCCAGATAACACATGAGCAGAATCACAGGGAAAGCAATAAGAGCAAAGAGTCTGAAACAACAGCGTCTAACCGATTGTTCTCAGTAACAGCGCGTAACCTTTATAATTGCTCCATTAAAAATTGAGGCCGGAGAGCTGCGAGTCGCGCTGCAGGCGAGAGACATTAATATTTAACATGAAATGAACAAAAGCTCAGCTCAGACATCGAGATTAGACCTGCTTTATCACTTCCTTTGCACTACACTTTACTCAGGTGAGTGAGTGAGAGAGAGAGAGAGAGAGAGAGAGAGAGAGAGAGAGAGAGAGAGAGAGAGAGACAGAGACAGAGACAGAGACAGAGAGAGACAGAGACAGAGACAGAGACAGAGACAGAGACAGAGAGAGAGAGAGAGAGAGAGAGAGAGAGAGAGAGAGAGAGAGAGAGAGAGAGAGAGAGAGAGAGAGAGAGAGAGAGAGAGAGAAACAACAAACAAAGTAATATCAGACATGTTTGCCATGACAACATTTCTCAGTTCTATTTCTAAGCGTCACTCAATACATATAAAATCATGAGATTGTGTAAAACAGTCAAAATAACTCATGAAACTAAAGACACATTTACATTTGAATAGAACGATGATGATGATGATTGTAAGAGAAATACAGTGTGACTGCTAGAGTAACTTCTGTTACTGTATGAATAATTCATGCATATAAACTCCAGAGAGTCATTCAGAGAAGTGCTGAATAAAAATCTGCTGACATCACACCATCATACATGAGACCTCACAGACCATAAATACAACACTTCACTTTCATACAGAAGATTAGAAGTTGTGCATTTTAAAAATACGGTACTATAAAAATAACAACTGACTTGACAATAAGTGTCAAATGTGTTTTTGTTTTAAAATAAATCAAATCCATTAATTTCACACAATAACTGGCTGGTTTTTGTTTCTTGAGCACAATAGAAATGATGCACATCAAAACACCAGAATGAGAATAATAATGTTTGAGGAGCGAGATGTAAAACAACAAACCAGCGACTGATGCTTCAGTTCATACAGAAACATCTACTACTGATTTAATAATATCTGAATCTTCACACAGAGATAACATGGGTTCATTTTAAGATATGACCAACATTTACTATATTAGTCAAATAAAACATGTGAAAGGAAAATAAATCTGACAGATTTTGCCTGATCAGAGAATGTGGACAACGGAAATGCCTTTGTCAAAATGTATGTCAAAAAATGTTAAACTTTTTTTTGCTAATTTGGAAGTAAATATCATATTTTAATTTTTGTGTGCTTATTTTGTTTCAATTATATTTCTCACTATCAAGTTAGTAACTAACTGTAAGTAACTATATAAACTATAGTTTTATACACACCAGCATTTTATCTTCTCATTCTTCTCCTTTCTATTAATTCTTTTAATTTTTTATATTCTTATAAAAAAAACAAAACTGTGACTAACAAGTGTTTTACTTTAGATGCAGCTGGAGTACCAACAAAAAAATTGATTTAAATGGAGCATATTCACAAATATCTTTCCACAACTAAAAAACATTTTCTTAAAGCATTTAGGCATATACAATTGTTTTTCTGTTTTTTCAAATTCAAAGTTTCTTGTTTTAATCTTTCAAAACAAAAGTTTGGTTTATAATAAAGATAAATTCAGTGAAGTTTGTTCATACGTTTCATCTGCCTCTCACACGTGTGTCACACTATAAAGAATAAACAGAAGAGTATTTTTTCCTTTCTCATAATGAATGAACATGTAAAACATCATTCATCTCTCAAGATACACAAACAGCAAAACCCTGTTAACTGCTTTAACACTATACACCAGCCTGTGACCGGCCACAGAAGAACCATTTTTAGATGAACAATTTCATACAGCTGAACATTCACAGGATGTTTCTGTTTACAAAATGTTTTTAGACAACAAAAGACAAAAGTAAATAGTTCTTTGAAAAACCTAAGACAGAAGATTTCTTCTATGGTATCAGTGTGAAAAAGCTATTTATTGTACAGGTAGATGTGGACGACTGTAATGTTGTAGTTTTGAGCTCAGGGATGTTTAAAAGCCCTCGACAATCAGCATTCTTACCTAAAGACTATTGCATTCAACTTCACATTTACATACTTCTGATGACCAATTTATACACTTGACCAAACAGACCAAAACGTATTTACATAAATTAAGTTGCATTACATTTCTCCCCACTTTTTAATAAAAAACTAAATAAGAATGATTCCCAAGACTTACTAATAGTCTCACTTTATCACTTTAATAAATATCTGAGAGAATGCTAAACGCACACAAACGTACGTCTTTAAGCTCTGTAACCTCAATATTAACCATCAAACCCTAAAGAAAAATTACACACCTTACATTACATTTGAAGAACGTCATGCAAGTTAATGTGAAAAAAATACCATCAGATAAAGTGCTGTTTACAGAATTATCACATTTATAACAGTCCATATAAATAACATTTTTATGTTCTTTAAAGAGTCATTTGTTGGGTATTATTGCTTCTGCTTTGTGTATTTTATTCACAGACGTTTCTAAAAAGTATGTTGACTCTTAAAGAAAACCTGTGTGATTAATCTATAGACAGTAAGAACACGTAAGACAGCGATCAGTTAAACACTCGTCACCTAAACACCTAAAGTGATTTCTATAAACAGAACTATAGCAGTCTCAATAACATCTCCGGTTGTAACAGTCCTTGTTAAATTAGCTTGTTAAATGGTACGGCAATTATAGAAAACCATTTTATTCTCAGTCTTGCAGAGAGAAAGAGCTACTGGAGTCATGCTGAAAGATCTGAGAGAAATATAACCAGCATCACTGATTCATTCACTTAAAGCTTCTCTTCTGACATCAACACAAACACATCTTCTTACCTGTGATAAAACTGCACTACACCTGATATTCCACATATATAAAACTCAGAGCAGATCTGCTGGACAATCTGACTCTCTCTAAGCTTTCACCTCAACACCATTATAATCTCATTCAAACACTGCACTTATTAAAGAAAGACAGACCTTTATGTGTGCCTCCACCAACGGTGTGTGAATTAAGCATTGAAATGAAAGCGTGAGGAAGACTATGGTCATAGCAGGGGTTACAGGCCTTCATCACAGCAAATCAAAGCATACAAACGTCACATCAATGCCACACTACAACACCAGACTGGAACCAGACACAGCTCATATCCAAACCAGCATCATCAAACTTTCCCTTTAAAATCACCATATTTACCAACACACTAAATATCTGATATAATTTTATTGTGCATTTAGGCATTTAGCTGACGCTTTTATCCAAAGAGACTTACAATAGTAGGAGACAAGAATGAAATTATTGTGTTATTTCATTAAAAACTGTGTCTCTTCAATATTTATGTAGAATAAGATTGAACTGTAGTTTAATTCTTGAAAACAGGTTAAAAGTTAAAATAACAGTTCCAATAACTGGAAATAAACATTTTTTATAAAATAATATTTTAAAGATGCTAAAACCGGTGACCTAAAAACACAGAGAGCTGTAGTTTCTTTGTGCACTAAATCTCTCTCGCTTTCTCTCCATTCACATCCGATCTAAAGTCCTCCATCACATATGTCATCATGAGCCCGCACCTCCTCCTGGCTGTCAGAGGAAATAAAGGCCATCAGAATGAGAGACGTGACACACACAGTCGAGCGTGACGGGATGGGCTATTGTTCAGGGCCGCCGCGCGGGAGGATTAGCGCACTTCTGCGTCGTCTGGAGTTCACAGACGCATCCTGACCCTTAACACTACACCAGAATAAAAGAAAAACCTGCAACCTGTGAAATCGTTCTGCTGGTATCTTTTATTCCACACTGCACACATATTTAGCACAATCCATCAATATTTCTTCCAAAGCCAGTTTACAGAAAGAAACCTGCTCTTTTGTGTCGGTGTGGAGGTTCACAGAGGTTTCTGCTAAACACGGATCAAAAGAAACGGGGCTTGTCAGGTCAAAACATTAATCGCTGAAGCCCTGTGAATGAAAAGGCATTGATGCAGAATTATCTTAGAAGAGTTTAGAAGGTGAATGAGGTCAGAGGAGACGCAGAACATTACAGCCCGTCTCATTGTGTTCGGCTCAGACAGGAAGTACAGCAGTGAGACGCTTTGTGTCTAATGCATATCCATCTTACATTATACTGAACAATCATTGGGAAGAACTCGAGTCCAGTCGAATCCTGATGAATACAATCATGCCAAGCCAAGGTTCATGGTCAAAATTCAAGATTTTTGGTTACTAAATAAACTCTGCAAACGATATAATACGTGCAAGCAGCATGAAAGTTTTCTTATATTGTAGAAGTATATAAACATTTATAAAACAGTGCTTGATTGTGACTGATGAATAGTTGTGTTTTATTCATGATAAATCACAGTTATGAGCTCTACGATCAATGACTCTGTGTATCACCCTTAACAACATAAACATATATCACAATCACTTACACAGACCACTTCTGATTTACCATCATCAAACCTGTCTGATTCTTTTCTGTCAAAGCTATGAAGCTTTGACTGCCAGGATCAGAATCATCCCATCAATCACATCTAGTGTTCTAGAGAATAACACCAAAATAAAGATAGAAAGAGTTACGTGTTAAATCTGCCTTCCTCTCTGTTACTGCTGGAACCATGACAGACAAACAACAGAACTGTGACCTGATTTAATATAACAAGCCCCACATTACACTCACAGACCGGCGTAAAACCCGCTCGTCTAATTGAGCCGGAAAAGTTTGCGAAGAGCCGCTGCGGCACAATTCAATCTGATGGAGATTAAAACACTGGCCCTCGTCGCTCGTGCTACTCCACCTTCCAATTTACAGGAGAGAGAGAGAGAGAGAGAGAGAGAGAGAGAGAGAGAGAGAGAGAGAGAGAGAGAGAGAGAGAGAGAGAGAGAGAGAGAGAGAGAGAGAGAGAGAGAGAGAGAGAGAGAGAGAGAGAGAGAGAGAGAGAGAGAGAGAGAGAGAGAGAGAGAGATAGTTTGCATCCATATGAGAGGAGAACAGAAGAGGTTCTAATAACAAACCCGTCCCAATCTCCCCATGACCAGCAGGCAGAACAGATAAATAATGTGTTTTATTGCAGATCTCCTGTACCCATGTCTACCCCTGACTCCATTCAAATAAAGCCGTCTGACTTTTTAATAAATGAGCTCTGTAATGCTTTCTGTCAGCACATCGGGCTAATTCCCGGCACGGTAGTATAGAGACGGCTGACAAACGCGGCTAAAAGGATGGGCCGCCGATCCACAAAGACCTGGACTATGAATTCTGTCATCCTCCCTCGATGTCTTTATATAATGAAGGAAGTTTTCAATCAGTGTGGCTTCCCAACCGTGCAGGTATTAGATTTCAACAGACGCAGAGCAGCGTTCCAGCAAAACCCCGCAGGAGAAATCCACTCCAACTGTATGTTACCTGCGTCTAACTGACACGATAACAAGGCCAGCTGGGAGAAGTGAAGTTCTGTAAATCAAAAGTGTTAAGCCCTCATATAACTGCGCAAAAATTCACTTCTAGAAAAAAGTAAAGAGTGAAGAAGTGAGGCCTTACAAAAGCCAACACATGGGTAAGATTAAACAATGTGAGGATTTTACTCAAAGACCTAGAAATCACACTGCAGTACAGATATATATGATCATATATGATCCTGACAAACTAATGAAAAATGATTCCTTCATCATTTATTCAGCCTCATATCATGTCAAAAAGAAGATGATGATAATCAAACAACATAGAATCTCATTATATGAACACAAAACCACTGAGACATTTCTCAACAATATCTTCTTTTGTGAGTCACAGACAGATTTATAAACCACATGAGATTATTAATATGAATGATTATCAAATAGACATGATATGAAAACATGACCAATAACACAGATGATCATCAGAACATCATATGTCACATATACTGGACTCAGATCAGCTGGAGCTCTAGTTACCCGACTACAGACTGTCATCAATGTTATAGTCTGTAAGTTTGTGTGACATGAAGAGAAACTCACATTATCAACAGCATCTGTATGAAAAACAGCATTTTAATTCCTGGAATAACACCTGCTGATGAATAACACCAGTAATCATGTAAACATGTTCGTGTTCTGTAATATCATAAATAATTGAGCAGCAGTATCAGGTAATATAACTCATGTCAATATTACAGCTGTTTAACATGCTGCTTTAGGTCTCTCTCGCTCTGTGGGATTCATTGGTCCAAAAAGAGAAAAAGCTTTAAACAGACATGGATATAATATTCCTAAAGGTTTCTTTTAAATGAATGTTTATAATGAATAAATGAAAGGAATATTAGTGAAGATGTGAAACGTGTTGGGAATGTGCTGTAAGGAAGGAAGAAGGGAAATGAATGTGAATCCGAGAGGGCGAGCTAGAGAAGATTCATTAAATAACACATCCTCTCTTTCATCTCTGTTTTCATGTTGAACTTTAGTTTCAAAAACAAGTGTGATGTAAATGTAAACACACAAGCAGTGTTCGGTCACACACGCTACACTTTTAGTTTTGCCTACAGCGGCACTCACAGCACAAATGTCCAACAGTGACCTTTACCTGACAATTCATAATATTCATGACCTTTACATCATGAAGAATGAATGTCAGTCAACATCTGCTGCCGTCGCCCGGTCTGAATGTTTGAGACACACTTTCCTCCTGTAATGTGATCATGACATCAACCTCTGACAGCTACAGTACAGAAAGATGAATGGAAGAATGATGACTTAAATAAAAGAGGATCGGTTAAAGTGTCTGGTGTTATTATAACACCTTTCTGTGTAATATTTAAATCAGCAGAGATGTGTTTGACTCGAGGTTCATCATTTAATAACATCAAACTCACTTCAGCTCCAACTAGGGGTGGGAGAAAAAAAATCGATGCATCGGGATTCTTTCTCTAACGATTCTATATCGATTCTCAAAGATTCAGAATCGATTCTATGTCAGAGAGTTGGACTTGCAACCAGAAAGTTGCTGGTTCAATTCCCAGTACCAGCAGGAAACAACTGAGGTGCCCTTGAGCAAGACACCTCACCCCTAATCACTCCCAGTGTGCCACTGGTAAAAGTCGCTTTGGATAAAAGCGTCAGCTAAATGAATAAATGTAAATGTTAATGTTAAACTTCAAGATGGGAATACTGTCAAAGAGATTCTAACTATAAACAAAAAGCATAAAAACTCTTTAATTATTTAAAATGCAAATTTATCATATTTGCAAAAATTATATGAAGAATCGTTTTGGAATCGGATCGTGAGTCCCAGAATCGGATCGGATCACGTAGTACCTAAAGATTCCCACCCCTAGCTCCAACACACACATCTAATCACATCATCATATTCACATCAGTTTTATCTCCTGTATGAAAAATAAATCCACGCAGTCAAGAACCACTATTATATATTTGTATTTAAAACAAACAGACAGCTGTTTTCTGTAGATGGGTGTATTAGCGTTCACATGTTAATGAGTTTAATGGCTCTCAAACAGCCCAAAGAGAGAGAAGCCACTGACCCTTCATTTCATTCTGTCAGACCATATAAACATTCACTCTTATCTATCTGTACACCCCATGTTTTAATAACGTAACATGACAGTTAATGTCTGTGTGTGGAGTTTAGACTGACCAAAATCATACATTTCAAATACATTTAAAATTTTTTATCCAAAGCCACGTGCAGATATTAGGAGACATCTTACATGATGTGAGGATCATATGTGTCTGTAACACAAACAGAAGGTTTAAAGTTTAAAACGTGAATGATTGAGCACAGATCCTCCATCAGAGGCTGACCGGCTGAACCCCACGTTTAATCCGCTTCTCTTTATCTGAGGACGGAAACCATCAGCCTGATTGTGTCGCTCGTGGGATGCTATAGAAATCACAGCAGGACTGAAACAAGAGCCGTGATGAGTCTGTGTGAACCTGCGCTAATGGAGCTCGTTTCTCACACTAATCTAATGACTCCAGCCGTCAAATTTAGACTCAAAATGAGTCCAGAAACGACGCTCACAGCTGCTGTGACCCGCCGCACAACACAAGAGACTTTATGAGCTTCCTTTAAAAATCACAAACCGTCACGTGAAGCCACGGCCATCTCACCACAGGAGAAAACATCAAATCTGAGCAGAACAACAGATGGACTGTGTCATTTCATTTACTGCCAATTCATACTGACACAAGATACAGAAATCACACACAAGCTTTAGGACAGATCTTAAAAACACACATCAATTTTACATCATAAACTCAAATTCTCTTCTCTTCTATTGGTGAGTCTAAGAGTAAATAGTGAGCAAATGAGAATCACACAGAACTGAAAACAGATCCAGTCTGACTGATTGAGCTCTTACCGGTCACTGCGGCCCACCACACAAAACACACATCCATCAAACTGAAGTGCCATGAAGAGTGTTAACTAAAAGAATCACAGCTAAATTAAATCACCATTCAATAATGAAAATACATGAAAAAAACAAAACTGAAGCCACAAACAGCATCTAGATCCATCACAGGCCACAAGAACACATGTGGATCAAAATCTACACATCAACACCTGTAACACACAAACAACTTAATAAAGCTATTAATCATCCTCAAATGAAATGTCTAAGGATAAAACATCTTCATCGCAAACAATACTGAAGCTAATAAAATACATTAAAAAATACACTGGTGGACTAGTCAGCTGTTAGCCAGCTAGTTATCCTTCACAAATGGATGAAGGGAGGTACAGTGCTGTCATAATAATGTTTCTTTTACGACTGATCATCGGGTTTATGGGCCGTCAAGTTTATAAATATCGTTGCTCTCTGGATGTCTGATGTGTCCTCCATCTCAGCGAGCGACTGTTAATTACCCGTCTAAGTGCACCATTAATCGATTAGACATCACGCTGAAATATCTCATATCAGCCTCTGTGAATGTGACGTGAGGAAACACGAGGAACGGACCAGCAGCACACACAATCATCATCTGACATCCTCAGAAGATCAAGTGGGTGTCTCCAGGAGGTCACGTGACCTCTGTGACATCACTGTCTGCTTAATGCAACACAAGCGGTTTGTGTGTCTGTCATACCTTCATTAAGCACATCGACCCGGCACACTTATTAAACCAATTCATTATTCCTGCTATCGAGCGGCGGTAATGAGCTTCACAGGCTGTGGGGAGAATTCAGTGACACGCCTTGAATGAACAACTGTATTCTAAACTACAGTTCCACCTGTGTGTGTGTGAAAACCCCATGAGGAAAACAGCTTATAAATCACACTAAAAGAGCTTTGTGTGAGGTTTACAGTACATTCAATGAGACGGTAGATTCTGCATCTCTTGACTGTTTGACACATAATGTCAATACTGATAATACTGCAAAATCTAAACAGCCATCAGTCATGGACACAAGATGTTTGGAACAGCTCTGAAAGAGATCAATTCTCCTTTAATATCTACTTACAATATTAATGAAGTATTTTGTGCCAAAAACAGTAAAAATCTCACAGTGTGTTATACTTTATAGTTTTAGATGAAATGTTCTTTTCAAGAAAAACTTTTGGATTTTGAAGCTACGAAATAAAAATGGATTCCTCATCACACATGGTGAAGTCAGATGTCATATTATCCATCTGTTTATCATTCACTGTTATGTGTTTAACAGCTTCAGTTTCAGCGCTGGATAAGAGCTCTTAAACACTGACACATTTCTCTAAGTGTAGAGAATGATTCCAGTCCATGTGGAGAGAAAACTGCCGACACAAGAGCAGAAGGGAATATTCATGGACCTCCAGATCTTTTCCAGGAAGAACCTCTGGCATTAATTCAGAAAGTCTCTCTCTCTCTCTCTCTCTCTCTCTCTCTCTCTCTCTCTCTCTCTCTCTGTCTCTCTCTCTCTCTCTCTCTCTCTCTCTCTCTCTCTCTCTCTCTCTCTCTCTCTCTCTCTCTCTCTCTCTCTCTCTCTCTCTCTCTCTCTCTATTACAGAACAGGAATGAATTTATTCTTTACGAGTCTCCTTACGACACACAGCGAGGACTATATGACCAAATCTAGAAAATGAAATGCAGTCTCTGGTGAATAAGACCTTCAGAGCTGTCAGAAACAAAACCTCTCAGCAAAATCAGCACACCATCTACTGGGGAAAAGAATAACAATTAGCCAATCAAACCTTATTTGGTAATGTGCTTCTTGGTAAATGAGAATGAAGATTTTATATATATAAATGTTTTAATCTGTAAACGTTTAGCAGAATTAATTAAATGTTAAACTCCACATCTCTAATACACACACACAAACACACACAGACACACACACACAGACACACACAGACACACACACACAGCATGAGGTCAATAAACAATCTCAGAGCGCCTCCTACAGACTGCTTAAGAAACAATATAACACAACATCATCCAAACACAACCCTTCCTGTAATATTCATACAGCTGTAGTTTGTAGATATGTGTAACAAATGATGTATGATATATAATTATAATAGTAGCAATATCACTCAATCAATAGTGCTACTGTACAACATGAACAGTTAAAACACACACAATACGTCCAGCTACACAAATCTCTTCAAAATATAACATCTAAAACAAAAGCTGTAAAACCTTTGCTGAAATTAACAATCCTAATATCTGATTTGTTATCTGCAGTAAAGACAGTCAGAGGACTTTAACTGCTTTAATAAGACAATGGCTGTAAAACTATAACTCACATCAAACCCTGCTCTCACATCACACACATCAACACTAAACATACTAGAAAACACAAACTCCATTCAATGAAGATCTCTGAGCAAACATTCATCTTCTGCTGGAGATCTCAAAGACCCAGAGCTCGTCTCTACAGACACGACACATGAACCTTTCAAAGAATCTTTTGTCCAGTGGGGATTTTCAAGGTGTAATCCCACACAAGAAGCTTAAGAGAACGCTTCACTGCCTCTCATATCACAGACGTGACATTTATAAAAAACCTCACGGCTTCTTTCTGCAGCTTTTGGCTCCTGACACGCTCACGGCAGAACCTGTCGATATCAATCAGTCTCGCATCATCAGGACATGAAAGGTGACGGGCGCCTCATCGATGAGCCTGATTACTTCCCTCCCGAAAAGTGATCAAAACTTCTAAAAAAGAGTCTTGATGGCAGGAGAAAGTTAAAAGTGTTATTAGTGTTATCGATTGATTGTGTTTAAAGAGGCATAACACCGAGAGAAAACACAACATGCCACAGATCCAAAGCTGTGGAAACAGACAATTTATAATAGGAACAGAAAACAGTTTGATATTGTAAGTTTAGTCTTAGTTAAAGTCAGTCACGTCTGGCATATAGACAAATTTACAATCTTTAAAAACAATTCATAAAGGGAAAGAAGCCGTTCTTCTTCTAGACGTCTTATGAAAAGACAGGCACTTGAAGGAAAAGCTCGCTACAGAAATCTGCTTCTATTTAAATGTAATTGCAGGATATAGAAAGCGCTGCATCACCCTTCATCTCTTACCACATTATATCAAAAGACAAATCTGTCAAAAGATGTGAGACATCAGTCAATACACCCTCAATCTAAAGTGAAGATGTGAAAAACAACCTCACAAATACTGCAGTACTACATCTTAAACCACACCTAAAGCACCACATATCATGTGTAATTCACACCACAGTTCACATGTTTTCTGTCCATGTAAGATCCTCCAAACACATATCTGCTTACACACATACTTTCATTTACTACAAACCATTGACATTTTAAAAATGAAGTCAATCAGAATCACGTATGAGTGTCTATAACACTAAAAGATGATGTTTAAAATCATGCACGACAAAGGAAATGTAAAAGCCAAAGAGAAATAAACCTCTTATGCACAATTATTATGAAACTAAATAAAGACTATATTTACTCTTATAATCTGACCAACTTTATTGTCTTTTATTATAGGGACTGATTGAACAAAACATTAAAAATATACATTTAAATCTGAATATTCCAATTCTGATACAGCAGTCAGAATATTCATGATTATTGTGGTGTGTATTACAATAATCAATAGTATTATACAATAGTATTATTTCTATTTTCTGTCTGCCACTGATGTAAAGCAGCTTTACAGTATATGTATATATATATATAAATATATGTGTGTGTTTTCACAATTCAATTCTGTTCCACTTAAATACTGATATTAATCCATATAATATCAGTATCAGTACTGAACATTTACATTTACATTTAGGCATTTAGCTGACGCTTTTACAAATATTAGGAGACAAAAAGCTTGAAGAAAACACAACCTTCTGACTGAATCAAACGTGGCATCAATATTTTCAAAAGCTCTAAAGATATTAATGTAAGAAGACAAGAATCATCTACCATTCCAACTGAGAAGCATTAAAGAAACGTTCCTGAATGTGAAACCTGGAGCAGATGCCGTCTCACCTCCCACCGCTTCATTTACCCTGACGTAAAGTGAAGTTCAGCAGTTCAGACCTGACAAGGAGACAAGTGGGCCAATTTAAAAGCCGGGGCTCTTTAGCGGAGTGAACCTGGCCTTACAACTACAGATTTGATTTGGAGACCATCACACGCCGGGTAATTGGCTAAACGCGTCGCTTAATTGCTTTTAGTTCTCAGGCTGCTTGGCCATAAAATGTGGAGGCAGGAGAAACTGCGTAAATCTCAATGCGGAGGAAAATTGGATTTATCCGAGCGACCCCTGAGGCCAGATCTGACTCTAATGGCGGTGGGGTCATTAAAGATGTGGCCCATCTGCATGACGTGTAAACACTGAGATCATAATTTAACATCAAAAACAACACAAATTCAGGTCATTGTGTTTGTTTTACTTGTGTTTAAAACCTGAAATACACAAACAGCTCATGAACACAAACAAATGTGACCAGAATATACTTGATTATTCTAACATAGAAATATCTTCACAGGTTACTAATTCTACACAAAACTACACAGAGAAATCGTCCTCATGTCATCATCATCATGTACAGAAGAGATTATGTGATCCTAGACAGATTAACTAGTAGCTCAACTAAAGGACTGGTCAATTAATCTGTGCAATCCCCCTCAAACCAGATTTCCTCTAGTTCCTCTAGAGACTTTCTGTGCTTTTCAAAGTCTCAGACCTTTCCAGAAGATGTAAAAAGAGAGAAATTGTAATTGCTCAGTTATCTGTAGAGGGAGGAGCATCTACACATCAACTCTATTCATTATTGATTGGAGGAGACAGACGCGAGATCATTTTACTCCATTAGAGTCGAGGGGCGTCACCAACGGCCTTTATTGTACATGAGTTGCACAATTGTGCGATCTGTCACAAAAACATTTGAGAGAGGAATCAGATGTCACGGGTAGACGGAACGGTGCCTGCCTGGCTTCTCTCTCTCTCTGTCTCTGTCTCTCTGTCTCTCTCTCTCTCTCTCTCTCTCTCTCTCTCTCTCTCTCTCTCTCTCTCTCTCTCTGTCTCTCTCTCTCTGTCTCTCTCTCTCTCTGTCTCTCTCTCTGTGTCTCTCTCTCTGTGTCTCTCTCTCTGTGTCTCTCTCTCTGTGTCTCTCTCTCTCTCTCTCTCTCTCTCTCTCTCTCTCTCTCTCTCTCTGTGTCTCTCTCTCTCTGTGTCTCTCTGTGTCTCTCTCTCTCTCCTCTCTCTCTCTCTCCTCTCTCTCTCTCTCCTCTCTCTCTCTCTGTCTCTCTCTCTGTCCCTCTCTCTCTGTCTCCCTCTGTCTCTCTCTCCCTCTGTGTCCCCTCTGTCCCCTCTCTCCCTCCTCTGTCTGTATCTCTCTCTCTGTCCCTCTGTCCTCTGTCTCTCTCTCTCTCTCTCTCTCCCTCTGTCTCTCTCTCCTCTCTCTCTCTCTCTGTCTCTCTCTCTCTGTCTCTCTCTCTCTCTCTCTCCCTCTATCCTCTCTCTCTCTCTCTCTCTCTCTCTCTCTCTCTCTCTCTCTCTAGGAAAGAACACAGTTTCAGATGGGATTATCATCTCTGTGTCTCCACTAACACACAGCTGTGGGAACTACAGTCAGAATCATGTGTAATCTCCATCCACTGCCCTGATCACAGACAGAAAATCTCTTCACTGAAATATTGTGAACATTAAAATCCCACTACTGATGTATAATATAAAACTGATTTACATCATTTAACCAGTTCTTGAGTATACTTTTATTCTGCATTTCAACCAAACAGAACTGCAAAAATGATGATGATGATGATCTCCACTCCATGATGTCACACAATTAAACAATCACGTGTTACACCTCTTCAACATCTAATCATTTCTCCATCCAGCCCTATCAAAGAGTCTCCTCTTAGAAGAGCAAATACATCCTAGAAAAATATAGATGAGAATAATACTGTGCTGTTTATATACGAGTCAAGCTAACAGTTATGATTACAGGGAACAGTGAATCTCTAAAGAGACAAAAACAACACTGCCATCTGCTGTCTGCAAGAACACATTCACACATTTCTGTCCTGTTTCACAGAGAAAACATCTCAAAATCCTTCAGAAGCAAAACTGTGTTTGATAAGCAAAACTTGTTCTCAATTAATATATTTTAAATTGGCAAAATTTACTTCATGATATATTATTTGAAAATAAGCTTTTATATTATAATGGTCTTAGTATTAATGATTTCAAAAATACACAATTTAAGAAGCAAAAGTGCATATCTATAGAAAAGATACTTCATACGACGTATAAAAAAACATAAGATCAAAAATATGATGATTCTGTCTATAAATGAAATCTTTTTCCTGCACATATGGATTTAGTCAGTATTATACACACAAATCTGAACCACAGAATCAAAACAAGCCACAGATACAGAGCAGAACCGCATGACACAAACCCTCATCTCATGTTCATAGACTAAGTGGGATAAAACAAGAACATTTGTCATGAGATTCATACCAGTTTATTTTCCTGCATGTAGATTCTCTGTAGTTTGGAGCAGCCCTGAGCCAGCGCCACCAGCCCATCATCACTGATGCTGTAACACTGGCCGAAATGCACGTCCCGCAGGTCTTTGCAGTGCTCGCCCAACTGTACAAAACACACAAACCACAAGTTCAGAAAGCAACACAACAACAAGATTTACTGCGGTATATCTGTGATGAAACATGACGCTGTGATACAGACAGACATTTTCAGAACAGACAGCTTGTTTATTATAATACGAGTTGAATTATTCACATCAAAATGTGCTACAGGCTTCACAATGTCTGGTTGTCATAATTTGCCATATTAATACAGATCTGATGTGCGGCCACTACTCCTGCACATAATTATGTCATTTAAAACACCTACACTGTGATATTGTGAGCATAATGACCACATGTCAATACCATTTACGCTTTACAGATGAAATAAAACAGCAGCTCACCAGTTTAAGAGCTTGATCTGTGAGTTTGTCCTGGTTCCCAACATGAACTTTTTGCAGAAGTGGGCAGTGGACGGCCACGGTGCTGAGCGACACATCACTGAGCTGTTTACAGCGATACGCCGTGTATTTGATCAGACCTGTACAGTTAGACGCCAGAGCACAAACACCATGATCCTGAACGTTCCGGCAGTCCGAAATGTTGATCTCAGTAACGTTCTGTCTCCTGGATGCTATCTTCACCAGAAGATCATCTTTAACCTGCGGTCAGAAGAACACGGTGTGAACACTTCAGCTCTTTAAATGAACATACATTTGAATTGTTGTTAAAAACCAAATCCACACAAACCTGTTGAAGGCCACTAAGATCGATTTGTTTCCAGAATTGGAAGTCTAAGCAGAGGTCACGCCAATACTTACACACCAGAGACGCTCCTAAACACCTCTCCTTCACTGACAGGTGAGAAAACACCTGTAACACATTTTACACGTGATGCTTCATGATTGCTTATTAAACGGTCCATTTTGTGTGTGTGAGACAAATATATTTTTCATTTTAGAGTCGTGTTTGAGCCATCCGCTGACATTCAACACACAGTTATCTCTTAACTCATCTTGTGTCTGTATGTATGTTCACAACTGTGTACTTTATTCTCTTTATTCTAGAGATTTACTTGTACTGAGAATGGGTTTTTATAATCATGGGTCAAGCAATAAACTGGCACAGATTCACAGACCTTGAGCAGTATGGATGAGGGCAGCTGGTTAATGTGAGATTGTTCTGGATTTTCAGGGCTTTTTCCCTCCTCTGAAGTCTCATTCTGAGACAGCGCGCAGCAGGTGGAAGAGGAGCCGGCGTCACCGGCCACGTCCGTCCCGCGCCGCACCCGTTCTCCTCCGAGAGAGAGGAAGAGGACGAAGGCGGAGGGCAGAGCGAAGGCAGGAGGCACCGATCATCCGGAGCCGAGGCGTCTCCTCTCTCTTCTCCGTTCTCCATGGCCTCCTGGAAGGCACAGCGTGGCTGCTTGCGGGGCGCGCACCGCTGCAGCTCGGCGCTCTTGCGCTTGCACACCATTTCTGAATAGTCTGCGGCTGGGACGACGGCGCAAAACAGCGCCGGGGGCCCGATCAGCTTGGCCGGCACAGCGGACAGCAGGCTTCTGCCCTGGGCCTCCCAGAGGGCCCGCTCAGCCGGAGACAGGAGAAACTTGGCGCAGTCTTCGGGCGAGTTTAACGCGGCGTAGCGCTCCGCGAGTTTGGACGCCGCAGCTGCGGCGCTGCAGCTCTCGAAGGGCCAGTCGTCCTCGACGCTTCCGCTGTTGCCGTGGATGATGAAGCACAGCATGCAGGGACCCTGAAGGAAGCAGTTCCTCCTCCTCTTCTTCTTGCGAAGCTTCCGTGTTTTCTTCAGGCTGTGAGCATTCTTAGAGAGAAAATGGCCCATATAGATGATTCACTTTGACTCTGAGGAATTTAAGAGACACAAGCAAAATGACAATTTGCAAAGATTGAGAGAATAAGTGATAACATCATCATTTCTGATGTATAATAACAGTCATTAACATGAACAGTATAATCTCTGTGTCACTGTAACTCTAACTGTAAACATAATCAAATTAAAGTGATTTTGTTTCTATCCCAGTTTAATATGTCACCTGTAAGCTGACAGCACACATCAATGTGTGTCAAACTTACCATCACGTTTTTCTCAAAGGTTTTCATCATACTGATGGTTTAAATCCTCATGTGAGTCTCTCTTAAAGTGTTTTATAGCATTTATATCTGTTTAAATCATGATTTTTCAGATAAAGTGTGTTTTCAGAATTATCACATTCATAACAGTTCATATTCCTCATAAATGAACACATGAACATGAAAAAAAAAAATTATTTGATGTTCTTTAAAGAACTTCATCTCTTCTTCATTTGTTGGGTATTATTACTTCTGCTTTGTGTTTTTTAATTAACAGAAATCCTACAAAGTTTGTTTCCTCTCATAAACGTGTGTTCTTTATCATCACATTCATCACACATGAATATTTTCATTATTTAAAACAGATAACTCGTGTATAAACTGATATTATTCTGATGTCTGAATTTAGTAAAATACAACCAGATGATTCAATAAATTAATAATAAATACATTCTGTCAGAATTTATATTTCAAGTTTTGACTGAAAATGTCTCATCCATTGTTGAGAAACAAGACTAGACGTGTAATATTATAATATAACAATATTCTGTCATATAATATGTAATATTGTGCTCAGTGTAAACAACACATCCAGTCACAGGAGGATGTCACAAACACAACATAAAGATAACACAACTGGCATGTTAATACATGTTATATGAACATACCAGTCATTAAACACTACACACATGTCAAAGTGTCATTATATGACAGCGCAGTTCTGTCAGTATGTCATTAAGAAACAGCAGTGAGTCTCTTTACACGGCTGTGTGTTTGATTGAGGGATAGTGACGGACAGCACCGTTAAACTCCCTCATGAAGTAAATAAACGTTCATATAAAACCCACCAGCTCGCAGTTCCGTCCCACGCGCTCATAATCCGCGGAACACGAGCAGAACACGAGCAGAACACGAGCTCCGTTAACGCGTACGGCCGTCAACCTGCTTCCAGTGTATCCAAACACTTCCGGAATTCAAACAACAGAGGAAATCCCGCCCATGACTCGAAGCTCATTGGACTGGTCAGCTGTCTGTATTGTGCAGATGACCAATCGCGTGAGGTTTAAGGGGAACGCTGTAAATACGACGTGATGAAGTCGTATTATTTGATATGTGCGCTTTTAATTCAATAATCTTTTTAGCAAAATTTCCTCCGAGACACTTATTTTTTCAATACCACTGAAAGCTCAAACACACATAAAAGTTTCCCTGCGTGTGTTGCGAAGTCCGCTTCATTTAGCGACTCGGTTCGTTTGAACAAAACTCCACAGTGATTCATAAACTCAAGCGTGAATAAAACACTATATAGAGTTGATCGGCTTTGGCTCTATATTGAAGTGAAATCACTACTGAGTTTTACGGATTGCAGCCAAATTATTAACAATTCCAAAGTCGCTGGATGTGGTTATTAAAGTAACAGAAAGTCATGTTCTGTAGGGTGGATTTGGGTGTGTATGCACATGATCCAGCAGGAATGGGCGTGCAGCATCATTCCTTCCTAAAAATAACTGCAGCTCTCCTGGAAAACTGAACTTCCACAGTAATGGCCACCGATCCACCAGTAACACAGCAGATCACTCGGTCCGGTCTGGGACACAGACAGACTTCACGTGATCTGTGTTTATCTGATGTCAATGACTGTCTGATATATGATCGACATGGAGTTAAGACAACCTTCCAAAGCTTGTTTCAACACAAAAAAACAATCATCATTTTCGTGAGGGTAAGAGAATTTCCCATGACTTCTGTCTCATCAACATCGTGTGTGTTGTTGTTGTTGTTGTCATTCTCATTCAGTACTCTAGATGACTTGAGTTCACTTAAATCATCCTGTCCATAAATGTTCCCTAATTGGATGGATAAGATTCTACACATCCATACATTAGGCATTGTGTAATGTGTTATGTTACATTTCTTATCATGATCCATGTCTAGATTATATAATTTTAGGCAAAATACTGTTTTCTATATGCAAATTTCTTCACATTAAATAAGAAGCATTTCTTCTATTAAAGTGTATGATAATATATTTAATGCTTCATTTTTTATTTCTCATATTTCCATGGTTTATTGCTGTCATTTTTATTGTTTGTTGCATATGCGTTAACATTTGTATGTTGAATCATATTCATTCATTTTAATTAAAGTCATTCAGTTTTATTGTTCTGAAACAAAACTATGAGTTCTGCATGTGTTTTACAGAATTTCTTGTGCTACACGTGCAAAGAATATGTAGAAGACTTGGGCAAAATACCCCGAGCTATACTGCAGGTGATGTTTATATTAGAAGAATATACAGTAAGATACAGTTACAAACAGCTCATTATTTATTTACGTACAACTCAACATATTATTGTATTGATTTTTCTCTCTGTGCACAAATGCAGGAATCCGGTGTGAGACTGATAGTGATTGGACAGTCCTTGTATTCTCATATTCAGGTAATCTCCAATCATTCACATAAATGAGGTGATAGAATTACATTAATATTCTGTTATCTATTGTTAAAAAAACACAGAGGCTATAAATATATGTATGTACAATATATTCATAAAATATAGATAAATGTGCATGTCAAGGGTGTTTTAATATTTGCTATTTGTAAACCAGTGGAAGACAGACATATTTCTCATTTTTAATTCCAATAACACAGAAAATACTTACTTCACCTTTACTCATCACTTCTCAAACAGTTTATTTTATTTGATTATTCTTATGTTTTAGGGCTTCTGCTCTCTGACTGGCTACCCTCATGAAATATATGTTGATCCAGAAAGACAAATTTACCAAAAACTTGGAATGAGAAGAGGAGAGATGTACATGGAAAACCGTATGAATTAGCAGTGCTTTATTTTATTTTGCTTGCTAACATACATTTCTGAAGTCTTTTTACTCATATAATACACATTGTATGCATAATACATTTCTTTAAAAAATATTATGATATCATGTTAATTATGCATTTGATTGAATTTAGTAACTTTAATCTTCACTCATAGCTTCCAAAAGTCCACATGTGAAATCCAGTGCTCTAGTGGGCAGTCTGAAAAGTATGTGGCGTGCTATGACCAGCCCTCTTTTTGATTTTCAAGGAGATCCACAGCAGCAAGGTGGAGCCATTATTGTAGGACCAGGTGAATTGATTTCTGACTTCTAAAAATACTCTTATATTAGAAGCTTTCACTGACCTAAACACTTTTTGTCACAGGTCCAGAGGTTCATTTTGCCCATTTTGACATGAATCGTTTAGACCACATGCCAATCAACTGGTTGCTTCAGTTAGCAGGTCTTCAAACACTGAACTTCGGTGATTCCCCAAAAATCATTAATATCTGAAACAAGATGATTTGTGTGTGCAGCTGTTGGAATGCAATTTCTTTGTTTAATTTGTATAATTGTAAGTATGTGTATATTTGTGTTTTGATATATTGGATAGAAGTCATTCCACTGTGTTAAACTTTATTACTGTGCTGCATTACAACCAATAACTGTTTCATGTCATGCATTAAACTTCAGATCTGATACAGTAACAGTCTGAAGTTTAGACACAATTGACAAAAATGTTTTTTCATGATCTTAAAAATCATTTAATCTGAAGGTGTATATTTCAATGTAGACAAAAATATAATTGTGCAATTATTAAGAAAAATTTTATTAAAAAAAATTGATTGAATCTAAACAACAGTAAGTGTTTATACACTTTTGACTGGTACTGTATATTAAACATTAGCACATTAAAGACATGAACCTGTTTGAGATGTACTTAAAACCTTTATCTCATCACTGTTATGTACATTAAGTAGCCTACGTGATGTGCAGATCATATGAATTCACCAGACATCAGAATATTTTCTAAATTTTGACGTGGGTTAAAGTTCAGTCATGACCCGTATGTTGGGCAGCGGGCTGACGCACCGACGTCATTCGGGAGGCTTTCGGAAACTTGCCTCGCATACGTCACCGACAGGACAACTGGCCCAAATCCGTTCTGCTGGACGTCCCTGTCGCGTCCCTGTCGCGTGGAGCGATGCGAGATCAAGCGCAGATCGTGTTCAAGTCGCCATCGGTTCCTGCGTAGATCAGCATGAAGCGCAAGAGCGAAAGACGGAGCGAGTCGAGCAAACGAGTCTGCGCTTCACTGCGAGAAGAGAGAAAGAGCGACATTTACATCCACATCACAGGTAAACAAACAACACAACCATGAGTGTGTGAGACAAACTACACAAACACAATCATGAGTGTGTGAGACAAACTACACAAACACAACCATCAGTGTGTGAGACAAACACAATCATCAGTGTGTGAGACAAACAACACAATCATGAGTGTGTGAGACAAACAAACAACACAAACACAAACACATGATCAGTGTGTGTGAGACAAACAACACAAACACATCCATGAGTGTGTGAGACAAACTACACAAACACATTCATCAGTGTGTGAGACAAACTACACAAACACATTCATCAGTGTGTGAGACAAACAACACAAACACATTCATGAGTGTGTGAGACAAACAACACAAACACATTCATCAGTGTGTGAGACAAACAACACAAACACATTCATCAGTGTGTGAGACAAACAACACAAACACATTCATCAGTGTGTGAGACAAACTACACAAACACAATCATGAGTGTGTGAGACAAACTACACAAACACAACCATCAGTGTGTGAGACAAACACAATCATCAGTGTGTGAGACAAACAACACAATCATGAGTGTGTGAGACAAACTACACAAACACATTCATGAGTGTGTGAGACAAACTACACAAACACATCCATGAGTGTGTGAGACAAACAACACAAACACATTCATCAGTGTGTGAGACAAACTACACAAACACATTCATCAGTGTGTGAGACAAACTACACAAACACATTCATCAGTGTGTGAGACAAACAACACAAACACATTCATGAGTGTGTGAGACAAACAACACAAACACATTCATGAGTGTGTGAGACAAACAACACAAACACATTCATGAGTGTGTGAGAGACAAACAACACAAACACATTCATGAGTGTGTGAGACAAACAACACAAACACATTCATGAGTGTGTGAGACAAACAACACAAAACACATTCATGAGTGTGTGAGACAAACAACACAAACACATTCATGAGTGTGTGAGACAAACAACACAAACACATTCATCAGTGTGTGAGACAAACAACACAACCATGAGTGTGTGAGACAAACTACACAAACACATTCATCAGTGTGTGAGACAAACAACACAAACACATTCATCAGTGTGTGAGACAAACTACACAAACACATTCATGAGTGTGTGAGACAAACTACACAAACACATTCATCAGTGTGTGAGACAAACTACACATTCATGAGTGTGTGAGACAAACAACACAAACACATTCATGAGTGTGTGAGACAAACTACACAAACACAATCATGAGTGTGTGAGACAAACAACACAAACACATTCATGAGTGTGTGAGACAAACAACACAAACACATTCATGAGTGTGTGAGACAAACAACACAAACACATTCATGAGTGTGTGAGACAAACAACACAAACACATTCATGAGTGTGTGAGACAAACAACACAAACACATTCATGAGTGTGTGAGACAAACAACACAAACACAATCATGAGTGTGTGAGACAAACAACACAAACACATTCATGAGTGTGTGAGACAAACAACACAAACACATTCATGAGTGTGTGAGACAAACAACACAAACACATTCATCAGTGTGTGAGACAAACAACACAAACACATTCATCAGTGTGTGAGACAAACAACACAAACACATTCATGAGTGTGTGAGACAAACAACACAAACACATTCATGAGTGTGTGAGACAAACAACACAAACACATTCATCAGTGTGTGAGACAAACAACACAAACACAATCATGAGTGTGTGAGACAAACAACACAAACACATTCATGAGTGTGTCCTCATCATACACTGCTGTAATCTCAGTCCTGTTCATCGCACTGGATTGATCAGATTTGATGCATTTGTTTGTTTATTTATATTGTAATGCACTTCCTGTTGCAAACTGTAATCGCTGCATTAACTGCAGCCGCATATCTAACGTGAACTTGAACACGATCCGCTTTTCTTTGTTCGGTTCGCTTGAAGTGATTCCCAACAGCAGATCGAAGTGTGACGTCTCAGCACACTGATATTCTATTGGTCGGTCGACGCTTCTCTCCTAGCAACGGCTTGGGCTCCGTGCCAATAGGAATCCAAAACTCCCTGCTGTTCGATTTAAATCCTGAGGGGAGGGGCTCGGTGTGATTGACGTGTCTAGTAGCCAATCGGTAGGCAGGATGGGACGGGCTTTAAACGCCACTGAACTTTATTCACACTTGTCGAGGGAGTGGATCCGAACAGTCCCGTGTGTCTCTCGCGTTTCATTGATAGACTGCAAAACGAATATAGTTTATGAAATAATTGCTGCATTTACTCTAATTCTTCATCAAGTTTGCGCTGTTTTGTTTGTATGTGTAAATGCGTTTTGGCATTACGGGACCAGATCAAATAATGAATAGAAACATAATGTCTAAGGAAAACTACGATCTGACTAACAGCGTTGAGTTCATTAAAGGTGAGTGTTTGTTCATTTACTGCAGCGAAAAGAAAAGATTTTTCTGATCACTCACTTCCGGGACGCCGATTCAAATCTGTTCGACCAATCAGTGAATTCATGTGTGTTTACGTGCGTAATGTGCAAAACCCTTTAAATAAACATGATCTTTGTGTCTAGATTGAGTGATGATCATGTGTTCTCTCTCTCAGATCAGCTGTATTTTGCTCTCCTCCGTCAGAAGTTGAGGAGTTCACCTGACAGACACTGTTTCTGCATTGATGATGAGCTTTCATATGAAAAGTACGTTTTAAAATCATTCATTACTTTAAAACATGGTTTATGGCTCTTTGTGTGAGTAATTTGAGCATTCAGTCAAAACTTGAAATATTAATTCCCACAGAATGTATTTATTATCAATATGTTTATATTTGACTAAAGTCCAGAGTCCAGACATTAGAAAAATATCAGTCTATACACGAGTGATCTATTTTAAAATGTAAATATACATGTGATGAATGTGATCAAAAAGAACACAGAACTGATTATCTGTTTCAGAATGTTATCATTGATTTTTATATTTGAACAGTTTCTATGCAGACTTTGGCCCGCTCAACCTGGCCATGTTTTATCACTTCTGCTGTAAACTCAACAAGAAACTAAAGGTAATAAATAACACTGATCATGTCATCAATGTAAGAAGTGTGTCTGTTCATTGTGTGTAACAGGCTTTCTGGTTGTGTTTTTCTTTCTTTTATGACAGTCATGTGCTCACGCCAAGAAAAAGATTTTGTTTTATAGTTGTGGTGACCGAAAGAAACAGGCGAATGCTGCGTATTTGATGGGCTCTTATGCTGTAAGTGTCCGTCACAGCTGTCTATGACATTCTGAAAGCTTGTCAGATCTTTAATGAACTCTGGTTTATTTTCCTGCAGGTCATGCATCTACAGAAAACACCAGAAGAAGCCTACAGTCTCCTGCTCTCTCAAAATGCATCTTATCTTCCTTTTCGGTAAAAACCAGATTTCTTTTAATGAAGATGTTAGAAATCCAAACAGCAGAAGAACTAAGATGTCATTTGACTCATTAAATACATCATGATGACACATTTTTAACTCTGTTCCTTCATCTTTGGCTTCATTTGTAACAGAGATGCATCTTTTGGTACCTGCATGTTCAATCTGAATATTCTTGACTGTTTGCGGGCCGTTTATAAGGTAATGCAGATTCTCTCAGAAATGAATGGGACGTGCTGTTTCGTATGATACTGATGATGTGTCTGTGTTTAAGGCGCTGGAGTTTGGCTGGCTGGATTTCACAAAGTTCAATGTGGAGGAATATGAACATTATGAGGTCAGTTTTGAGCTGAATGGAAATAAACAGGTCCAGATTTGTCCTTATTAGTCTGGTTCTTTTCGCAGCTTAATCTGATCAAGAACCAGTCTGACCGATGTGTTAAGCCATGTTTTTGATAAGCCCGCCCCTAAACGACACAGAGATATATTACATATGAAACGGCTTAATGCTTTCTAGTACTTCATTGCTTACTACTCGTTGTGTGCGGTACACATCAGATGGTTTGTAAATGGCATACTGTCAGGTGTGTAGTTCTACATCTGTTTAAATGTTTTGGGGTTTTTTTGCAGAGGGCAGAAAACGGAGATTTTAATTGGATCATTCCAGGCAAGTTTTTGGCCTTCAGCGGTCCTCATCCCAAGAGCAAAATTGAGAACGGTGAGTGTGTGCAGTCTGTCGTGAGTTATTATAACATGAATGAATTGTGTTCATACTGTATGTAATAAACAAACATTTGTTATGTCTTCATCAGGATACCCTCTTCATGCTCCTGAAGCGTATATACCATACTTCAGAAAGCACAACATCTCCACCATCATCCGTCTCAACAAGAAAATGTACGACGGCAAGCGTTTCACAGATATGGGCTTCAGTCATCATGACCTGTTCTTCGTGGATGGCAGTACACCCAATGATGTCATCGTCACCAAGTTCCTGAACATCTGTGAGAACGCAGACGGAGCCGTTGCTGTCCATTGTAAAGGTACCGGCATTGACATGATAGTGAGCACATGAGTATTTCTGTTTGGATGTTTTATGTTCTGATCGGGTGACCCTGTGAAGCAGGAAGAGCATGTGAACGATACCGGTATGTTTGTGTTTCAGCGGGTTTGGGCCGGACAGGAACCCTGATCGCCTGTTATATGATGAAACACTTCAGACTAACAGCAGCTGAAGCCATCGGGTGGATACGGATCTGCAGACCCGGTTCAGTCATTGGACCTCAGCAGAACTTCATTGAAGAGTGAGTTTTGTACGAACATGAGTATGAAATGTTTTTCATATGACACATTCCATCTCTAATGCTAATTTACACATGGTTAAATATAACAGAAAGCAGTCCGGCCTCTGGGCGGAGGGTGATCTGTACCGCAAAAATAAACGAGCAGGAAAACGGCTCCAGTCGTACTGCGGTGTCTGGAATCCTGTCAGGGGTTGAAGATATCTCCATCAATGGAACAAACGAGAACATATCACAGAGGAGTGTGAGTAATTCCAGTCTTTCAGCATTTCATGCCATTGATTGAATGCAGAAATGAGTACTTACAGCCCAATCAGGCCAGATCTAAAACGATTATTTGTGTGTTCATCTTCAGCACGCTGGGGAAGAGGATGAAGACTGTGACGGTCTCACACAAGGTGACAAACTCCGAGCTTTGAAGAGTAAGAGACAGTCCAGAGCATCTACGGGTTCATTATCGTAAGTGTTTGTTTATATACATGTAGATTTCTGAGTTCAACCGCACATGTCCACTGGTGCAGGAGGAGCAATGCATCTCTCAATAGGAAACACTTGAGAGACATTACAAGCTTAACGTATGTGTTGTACATCACCAGCCGTTTATGACCTCTCTAGGTTTAGCATTTCTAAACATTTCAAACTCATTGCTGATGTCCTCTGTACCAGCGTGCATTAGACATTGACTCATGTGTGTTGAGGGATGTGCATGTATAGAGAGAAAGTTCTCCTGCCATACGTGTAAATCAACTGCATGTTTTCAGCTCACAGTTAAAGAAACAGTTCACCCATAAACGGTTTATTTCAGGTCATTTCAAACCTCTAAACTTTTATTTGTATTTTTTTATTTTTAACTTTTAAAAAATCATCATACTACATTCCCATATAATTTAAGTTTACCGTGACCAGATCTGTCCAAAAAAGACAATTATAGATGAACAAATTGCCAAAGTGTTTTGTTGTGATCATGGTGAAGAGCTACTTCAAGAACAAATCTTTTGCCTTCCACTAATAATCATAAGCAAACAAGAACGATTATTTTGGGGTGAACTGTTCCTTTAAATAAAGAATCTGAGTTCACCATCAGCTCATTGTGATTCAGTCTTCCTGTTAATAATTGTGCTGGCGAGACGAGAGACACTCCAAAGGTCTTTTATCGTTGCCGGCAGGCGAGTGATAGTAAAATGGTGTAGCTGCGCTGGGCTGCTGTGTCTGCCCATGACATGATAACAGAATAACAGGACGATCGCTGTCTGTGACACGTGCCCGACAGGTAAGTCCTGTGATGTCAGCGAATGTGTGCCCGCTACAGGCGTTCATTTCATTCATTAAACCATGAAAGTCATTCTGCTGGGAATGAAACGTTCAGTGAAGAAGAGCTACGGCCCTGAAACCTCTCTGAGATATTTCTGTGATGGACGTGTCATTTATTCCAGTTCGATGAAATCTTCAACCTTTCTTCTAACATTTTCAGTCCTTCTGATGTAACAAACCAGCATGAGCGAGATGTTCTAACACACAAGTATTGCTTTGCATGATGGTTTGTGATGTATTTTATGCATGAAGAAGCATTCATTGTTGTTACAGGACTGATGTTGTCTTTTTCATCTGTACCAAAGACTGGATCTGATCTCTCACAGTAAACACTATAAAACCATTCTGAATTAAAGTCTGTGTTTGGATTTTTCTAAAGCTGAGGGAGCTCGTATTAAAAGTTATTTTCTTCTGTGTTTACTGTGGTACAGATGCAGCGGGCACTGGAAAAGACGAGTCTTTTGTGTTGTTTTCTTGTTGTCTTCTAAATGTCACCCTTGTGTTTAGATGGCTGCTCTCTGCTCTCTGTAGCCTTGTGTTCTGCTGGATGTTGTTTGGCTTCCCTTCCCTCCCTTACTGTATAGACGGGGTGGGATTGTAAATGATTTCTTCCGTCACGTTAGCACTTCTCTGGACCGGACTGCTGTAAGTGTGCTCGGTCTGTCTTACTGGATTCCCATGTATGTGGAATTAGTGTAAAGATGATGCTTTGCTCTTTTTAAAGAAACATTCTGGGTTTAATTTCACATACTACTGTATATACATGTTCAGTCCGGTGAAGGTCTCGTGGCTTTACTTTCATAGCAGTTGATTTTTTAACATTTACTCGCTGACTCTTTCTGATTTACTGAACACTAATGCTCATTCATACTTTACCGTTTTCTGCTTTTCTTAACGGGACTAATTTATCTGTGGTTATTGGCTTTAAATATAAGCCCTTTTAATAGCAATTATGGGATAAAAATTGAATTTGTATTGAACATTTGCAGACCGTCACAGGAGGAATATTGTGTGTGTTTTATGTGCTCTGCTAAACTTTGATGATATCAACTTAATCCACAAGGCAATGAAATGAAGAGATGCTTTGTGTTTTTAACCTGCTCAACCTCCTGTTAATACATTAAAGAAATAGTTCAAAACATCCATCATTTGAGAAAAATTATTTCTTACTAAATTCTGCTAAAAGCCCTTCAGAATATAAATCTTACAACAGTTCTTGCATTTTTCAACCTTTCACCAGCAGATCGTGGGTTAATATGTTTTAGTTAACAGGTCAGTTGTCACGTGTTTATTGTAATTGAATAATACATATACAACAAACACATGACGACATTTTGTCTTGTGAAATGATCTTCCTCACCACAGTTGTTTTTGATGTTCTGTATGCTGCTTTAAAACACACATGTATTGTGAAGAGCACTGTATGACAGACCTGCGATCAGCTCGGGTTCTGTTCCTGCTTCTGTTTGATGATGTTAAACTCTTGGTCCTATACGAATCATCCAGCGCTTTGTGCCGTAGCTTCTCGCTCGTCGCATGTCGATCAGCCCGTGACCGCTGCAGCGTCCTCAGTCCTCTTAACATCATCTCTCAATTCTTTTCCTGCAGGTTGGAAGAAAATACAATTCACACTAAATCAGCATCAAAGTCATTAAGGTATGTTTTACACGTTTCTTTTATTGAGTTTATCTTGTCAATTGTTGAAGCTGCAGTACATCAGCTGGATATATTCACACTTTGTGTTAAATGCACATTTCTCTTATAGTTCAGAGAAAAAGAGAAGGACTCGAGGTTCGCTTGGATCTAACAGAGCCGGCAGGTGAGCGTAATGTCACGTTTAATCATAAAATCACTGACCGATGTGTTATATTTACACTGTTCCTCTTCCTTTAATAGTCTGTTGTTACATTCAAGACTTGCCAAATCTTTAGGCAGTTTGCACGACCACATGTTCTCTCAGGTTAACACGGCTTCTATGGTGAACAGTCATTTCATCAAGCAGTCAAACGTAAATCCTTTAAACCCAGTGAACGGTGTTTCACGCGTCAGCCAGAGGACCGTCTGATAGACTTTAAGTTTGGTGAGCTCATGAACACTCCTGCACAGAGACTAATGCATCTGATCTGCTTTCCTGCATGAGTCCAGAGCTCTCGTCTCTTATCTCTGCTTGCACACTGTCCTCTGCTGGCCGGGGTACCGTGATGAAAATTAATATCCGTCTTGACTCTCTTTAGTGTCACTTCCAAATTTAAGCTTCCTAGCAAACGTAATGTTTCGGCACAATAATTGACTGACAGGTCAGTAGATGATCCTTCACTGTCACCTGGGACATTTATCCTTTAAATGATCGATGTGGTATCTAGTGCAGACCGGTTTATAATGTGATGTTATTAACCGTGAGATTAGTTTCATTTAATCAGTAGTTTTAATGAGTTTTCATCTTTTTACCGCGCTGGCATCTTTAACGCTAACAGACGATCTCTGTCCAGAAGGAGGAAATCTCTTCACACAATATCATCCACACGCTTTCAGAGACCATGGTATCTCAACTTTCCTTCTCTTCATCTTTAATCTTCTTTTAAGTTCTCAGCTGCTGGTAGTAGAGCCTGTCTGTCTGTCTGTCTGTCTGTCTGTCTGTCTGCCTGTCTGTCTGTCTGCCTGTCTGTCTGTCTGTCTGTGTCTGTCTGTCTGTCTGTCTGCCTGTCTGTCTGTCTGTCTGTCTGTCTGTCTGTGTCTGTCTGTCTGTCTGTGTTTATTTACATTAAAGCTGATATTGATTTCTCCTGTGATGTTTATAAGTGTCTCTTATTTTTCCAGTAACTCCATCACTAAAGCTCGTGCTCCTCTCCTGCGCTGAAGAACGATGTCACCGGATCTCTCTGATCTTCCTGTTTCTCAGAACAATATTCAGTCTGTGTTCATGGAGGTCAACCATTTTAATTTGATAAGGAGGTTTTTTTTTATCTGAGAACTTTTTATGTCATTGTAAATATCATGTCAGAATGCAGTTTTTGCTCTTATGTTACTAAACCTTTAAAGATGTTTTTAATACTTTATTCTACAGTTACCCTAAAGCCATGTGACAGATCTAATGTGAACCTGTGCGCGCGCGTGTGTGTAACACGTGACTGAAAGCTGTATAAAAGCCAAATGCAGGATGTATAAGGACTGTTGCTTTTCTTACTGTAAATAATGCATAAACCTTTATTTTGATGATTGAGTGAATTTAAACCCTTATGATTTCACATGTATAATAGCGAAGGATCTATTTCATCATCATCATCATTTCAATAAATCCTTTCTGCTAAATGCGTTTCAATCGTTTTGTATTTCTGTTTGCTCGTTTAGTTTATTGGGGTTTGTAAGGATGTTTTTAATGACAGGAACTAAATCTGTACTGTTATGTGTCAGTAAAGCTGCTTCATGTCAATGCGGGCGGTTTCATTATATAACTTTGGCGCCATGTTCGCTGCGCGCCTTTCCCTTTAAATCACTGCGTAAACAACGTGCGCGGGAGACGTTACGCTTCCGGAAAGAACTCAACGCGCCCTTTAAAACATAAAAGAAGTCATTCCATTGGCTGACGGTGTTGTCAGTCAGAAAGAGCGCGCTCTGACGTACACGAGCGCTTATTTAAAATAAAGTACCTTTAAGAAAAGTCTCGGCACTGTGTTGTCATATTTGCAAAGCCTCGGGCAGATATTCCACTCAGACAAAACATAACAACTTAAACAAGGACCTCTTTACAGTCGCTTGGCTTTAATGATTGGCTATTGGCTCTTTTTTACCGGAAGGTGGGACTTCCATCTGATCTGTGTCCCATTCACAAAACTGAACTAGAACTATTTCAGCGTAAACTGCTTGAATAGCACTATTGCTATATTTGCACTCTTTTATCACTGATATATTTGCACTCTTTTATCACTGATATATTTGCACTCTTATATTTGCACTCTTTTATCACTGATATATTGTTAAAATCGTATCGTAGAGAAATCTCGCACAACGACCGTTATTGTCTGTCATTGGTTACTGTGCGCTCTGTAAATGTCACGGCTCCCGTCATTGGTTACTGTCCGCCCAGTTAATGTCACGTCGGCTCTCATTGGTCATTCTCGCGGGTCGTGAAGTATTCTCTGCTTTGATTGGTCATAAGTTCCGCTCAGGCGCGATTTCCAACGCGGGAAAGCGGAGTGTGTTGGTTAAGGAAAGCGAATGAAAGAGACCGCGGGATTCGCGCGCTGCAGCTCTGATACATGTAACATCGGGAATGATTGTCTGGAGAATACAGAACTATCTGACGGCGCGGTAACGCAACGGGGGATTCAGACCATCTGCACCTCTGGACTCTCTTTTATTGTGCGCTTTTATCCGGATTCATTTTAACGCAACGGTTTTAAGACGCAGTTTTTACTTCGACATGGCTGACAGCAAACATCAAGTGATATTTTGTAACGATTCGCCGAAAAGAGTTCTGGTGTCCGTGATCAAGACGACTCCCATTAAACCCAGAGCCGCGGACTCTCTCGTGCCCACCAGTCCTGGTTTTAGTGATTTTATGGTTTATCCGTGGCGCTGGGGGGAAAACGCGCATAACGTCACATTGAGTCCTGGATCAGGCAGCGTAACTGGCTCACCCACCCGAACCAGCAGCTCACCTGCCGAGACAGATGTCACGTCCTGCCCGGACACGGAGCACATGAAGGTCTGTATTCTGGACTTTCAGTTCTGTAGTATGTGAATGTTTCAACTAAACTTATTAAACTAGCGCGTTGACATTATCTAACGGCTGTTGTTGGTTAGGTAAAGATAAAGGCTTTAAATACGGAAGTTATATTAATAAGTAACTGTTATACAGTATGTGAAATGCGCGCGCGCTCAGAATGGGATTTTAAATTGCTCTCCATTGTGACGGTGCTGGAGTTGCGCATGACGTCAGACGTGCGCGCCAAAATGTTCCGGATGTTCTAGAAAAACACCATAAACTTGAATCTAACCATGAACACAATAACAAAAAGTTATGTTTTCACTGTATAATTATATAGTAATAATAATCATATGGTAATCATGTGGAAAATAATGTAATATGTCATTGTTATGATTACAGATGTCACTTATATATCCATATGCCTGTTTAAATAATCTCACGTTTTAATAAAGTGTCTTTATAGTAATAGACAGAATTAACAAAAATGTTTCATATAATTTTGTGTATATTTCAATGTTTAAAATCACTTTTGCACAACATTTTGGTTAAATAATGAATAAGAAGCAGTCAATAAGAGTTCATTATTGATAGAAATGTCTTCAGTTCTGTTTGAAAAGCTTCTCAGATTGAGATCTCAAGAATCTGGATGATAAAATGTCAAGATGATGATTTTACAAGTTCTAGACAAACTGTGATTACTGTTAAAGATGATCAAGTGTTCATTTAATTTTAGATGCTTTTAGTCACGACATCATTCCCACAGTTACAGTCGTGTTATTTTATGATTTTGATGAGTTTAATACTATTCTAACATGTGGGGAAAATCTTGTTTCCAAACGTTTGACTGCTACTGTATATGATGATTGAGTCAGACATACAGTTTTCATGTTCTCCCTGCAGGACGGGATCCGGCGTGGACGTCCGAGAGCAGATACGGTTCGAGAACTGATCAACGAGGGTGAAAACTCCACCAGCCGTATCCGCTGTAACATCTGTAATCGTGTTTTTCCCAGAGAGAAGTCCCTACAGGCCCACAAACGCACACACACGGGTAAGACACAACACTGCACAACACTATTCACTACTGAAAGAACACGAGTATCATTGAGTCTTGGTTTGGGTTGTAGGGGAACGACCGTACCTGTGTGATTATCCAGACTGCGGGAAAGCTTTCGTCCAGAGCGGACAACTTAAAACCCATCAGCGTCTTCATACTGGAGAGAAACCCTTTGTCTGTTCTGAGAAAAGTGAGAGTTTCATGCTATTAAAATGTTTGTGTGACATGCTTAATGCAGACATCTTGAATGTAATTGATCATTTGTAAATGTTGCATCAGTAACTCTGTATGAGCACTAGTTTATACCCTAGTTTTGTTTTATAACAGGCTGTAACAGCAGATTTACTCACGCCAACCGTCACTGTCCTAAACATCCGTATGCCAGACTGAAGCGTGAAGAGCCCACGGGCGGACCGGGTCAATCGCAACGAGCCGATAACAAAGCCGTCGCTGAATGGCTGGCAAAGTGAGTCGACATTTACTGAAACAAATCCTTGATATACAGTGACGTCAGCAACGGTCTGAACCGTTCAGTCAGTAATAAAACAACAAAGGGTTTAAAAATAAGCACTGTGTGGCACTTGATAGTCGTGATGTCTATAGTTAATCTGATGACGTACACCTGTGGTTAATCTGACAAACACCTGTGTGAAGAGACGAGTTGAAATAAGTCCTTGTAACTATGACTGAAATATTTAGTTTTTATCTTTATGTGTGACAAGTACTGTTAAAGCAATATAAAGTTGACCAAGTTCTTTTAAATTCATCATCAGGTACTGGCAGACAAGGGAACAGAGAACATCTGCTCCAGTCAAAGGAAAGAGTAAAACTGCTATGGAGGATCAAGAGCAGCAGGACCCGTTAGACTTCCTGCCGTCTGATGAAGGTGAAGAGGAGGAGCAGGACGATGAGAAGAGTTCTGGAGGGGGAACGGCTCACCGGCGTCTTCAGGAACAGAGGGAACGACTCCACGGTGCACTCGCTCTCATCGAGTTAGCCAATAATCTCTCTGCCTGAGACGTTGTCGAACATAATCGGCTTAATATCAGCTTCTGTCAAATTCAAGCAGATCTGTTGTTGACATTGTATAATTTTGTTCACATTTGTGACCCCTGCACTTCTAGTCAGTGCCGCCAGGGTTGATATAAGCTATAAGCACCTTATTTTGCTTCCTGTTGTACCTTTAGGCTGCTATGATGGTAGATGATATCATTATATGAAGAATGTTGTCGTTTTTGTTGTTTTTTCTCATCTTATCGAGGAGGTGAGACGTGTCTCGTTTGTTTTTGTTGCACTTTGTGGTAATGAGTGTTTTTTTATTGTTTTTTTTTTTTTATGGGTTTGTGGGTGAAGTTTGTATTTGTGTGTGTTCAAGGACTTGAGCATGTGTTTGTGTTTTGACCGACCTGCTAAAGATAAAGATCTTCATATAGCAGATTGTGTAGAAACGAGACAGAACAGAGAAATGACAGGAGACTCGCATCTGAACTGCAACGTTAGTCTGGTTTTCTTTATCTAGCCATTATCCATCACATTGGTTCACCTTTAATCATGTATTTATTCTATTTAAAGCAGTGAGAATAGCTTCTCTAGAGCGCCACCTGCTGTCAGCTGTAGACTCTGTGTTCAGGCTTTGCAATAACATTGATAAACTAACCGGCTTTAAAGAGGCAGCGTGAAACGCTCCGTCAGTTTATCACAGCTGTACACACGTGTGTGTATATATACACTAGATCTCAAGAGTGAACATATAAACTGAAGCACTTACGATATTAATCCAGTAACGTAGTTGTGCTGTAGACGGCTCAAGGACGGTGATATCGGCTTCCAAAGAGTGACGATGATGATGATGATGGAATGAGAATGAGTTAGAAAGCAGCACTTCATCCAGTCACATGAGTTCTGCTTGTTGATGCTTTTATCGGCAGTATTCTGTTTAATAATTTGCAACACTAAAATTCTGTTCATCAGTCACAAAACGTTGAAATTCGTTGGATTTAATCCGTCTGCAGATTTCCTGGTTACTGCGGTCAAATTTAGCGTTTTGAATCATTTGTGTCATGAAATTCAGTTTGGCATCTACAAAACTGGAAATATATTCACGTTCCTCAGGATTGAAGTTTTAGACGCATTGATGTTCCACTTAAAATGTAAGTAATATATTCTACAAAATCCTTCAGAAAGCTGTGCGTAACGTACCTTTACAAACTGAAAGATTCCAGGTGATTATGTTACGATTATTATGACAACAGAATGTAATCGTTTGATTTTGACATGATGTTTATTGTACTGAAAGGACTTTGTAAATGTGTAAGTGGGCTTTTTCCATATAGGCCAAACTTTTGTTTAGCACTTCAAGTCTTCATTAAATCAATAATACGAAACAATCTTGGTTGTCATGTTTATTTTACAAATGCATGGTGTATATATATATATATATATATATGTCTGTATATACAACTGTATTCAGCTAAATGTCATACAATGCAACAGTCACAAAGCACTTTGTATAACAGTAAACAGAAGATCTTTTCTGACACAGTGCTGAATGTCAGAGAATCATGTTTTCTCCAAACCTTGAATGTGATCTGTAATGTGAATTGTTAGTTTGTCCTCCACAGGCTTCATGTTTGCTTCTGACGTGCTGTTGCTGTTGAATGTTATGTAGGAATATATCAATCCAGCAGAGACACTGAGAACATGGAAAAACAAGCGTGTGGAAAGTTTAGTGTCAGACTGGAAGTCATTTTTTCTGTTTGAGTGGTTTCAGTGGCTAGCCAGATATGTTTGAGTTTAAGAAGGTGGACTGGATTAAATCTGTGTTCATGGTCATTGTAATTTACAACCAGCAAACCCAAACTCAACCAATCAGCTGTCAGCAAAATGATGTAAATCTGATGTAGTTAACCCTTTAGAGTTCATAATAAGAGCACTTTAGCAGAAAATCATTCTAATATAATATGGAAAAGATAATAATATACAACAAACAAAGACTATAAAGATCACATTGTAATTATAATCTTTTCAATTGTAATGTACCCAATCTGGATTTATCTGATTTTGGCAACTCGCTTTGTGCAACAGGCCACAGGTCCTGAGGATCAACAGCACTTCACATCTCTCTGCTAATGAACTAATGATCTGAAACAGGTGTGTTGAAAAAATAATCTTACCAGATATTCAGTCCAATAAAGTTTGGCCATGAGAATATATAATCTCCTCCAAGAAACATGCCAACATACATCACAGCAACATTCTGTGAGAGAGGAAACACAATCACATGAAACCAACCACAAAAATATGTCCACTGATAAATATATAAACAAATATTGTGAATACAGTATATGAGAAATACAATATAAAGGCATGATACCTTAATGGCACCAACTACAGTTGTGGTGAGAGCCGTGTTATAATAACTGCACAGGATGATGGAATACATCAAAATAAACCTGCAATGACACAAAATTTCATTTCTGAATTATGATAAAACAGTCATTTCAACTGATGTTTTGATCACAGAGAATCACACTTACCCCATAACACAAGACAGCAAAAAATAAAATACGAATGTCAAAGAGAACCATCCATCAAATGTCAGAGCCTTAAAACAACACAAGACATGTTCAAACTGAGCCGTCTGTAAGGTGCAAAGCTTTATTTGTGTGTGTTTGTCCCTCACCTTGTGTAAATCTCCAGTGTAGGCGCTTGCCAGAACAGTGGGAATTATAATGATAAATGCATTATAAAACAAAACTCCATATTTACCAAGACCCTGTGAGGAACAAAGACAAAAACATCTCCATCAATGACTGAAACAGGTCAGACACTTTCTTAACAGGGTTTGGCTGTTTATATTGAGACCAGAAAAGCCCAGCAGGGTGTGTTGCTAAGGTTTATCATAAAGTAATGAATCACTGTTCCCTCCGATAACCTGCTCAACAACACTATGCCAAAGGTTAAAGCAAGAGTTTTATCTCATTATATGTGGATTTTTCAGCATCGGTTGATAACTGATGGTGTAAACGTTATCGTGTACCTCCGTTCCCAGTTTTTTTTTTGTGTAAACGCCGCTGGTAGCAGTAAAGACATCATTCAGCAGAACAAACGTGTATCCTTCTGCATTAAAGGACAAATCTGAGCTGAAACAGATCAGAGTCAAAACTCATGAACACATTTGTCTCTTCTTCATCTGTTACTGTATGAATCCATAAAACTGTACCTGGCTGCCACTAAAGCCCCAAAAACTATAGCCAAAACACTGCAAACCAGCGACGGGGAAAAGGTTTTTCTGCAGGAAAAATGAAAACCGAATCAAATGAAGTTCTGTCAGTGTTAGCGTTCTTCATCACTATATGAATGCATTTACCTCAATATTCTTGATTCCATGATCATAGTGAGTAAAATGGTGAATTTTCTGAGAACAGTGAACATGGGTAAACTGAAACACACACACACACACACACACGTCTGATGGAGACGGGCAATTCCATGAAAATATCTTACCATGAAAAAAGCTTTTATTATACCTTTAATTATCCTCATGTGAGTCTCTCTTAAAGTTTATAAAGCATTTGTTTCTGTTTAAATCATGATTTTTCATAGTCAGATAAAGTGTGTTTTCAGAATTATCATTCATAACAGTTCATATTCCTCATAAATGAACACATGAAAATTATAATAAAATAATTATTTGATGTTCTTTCAAAGAACTCTCTTCTTCATTTGTTGGGTATTATAATTGCTTCTGATTTGTTTTTTTAATTCACAGAAATCCTACAAAGTTTGTTTCCTCTCATAAACGTGTGTTCTTTTCTGTCACATTCATAACACATAAATATTTCTATTAAAATAAATAACTCGGATAATTTTTCAACAGATGATATATTGGGTAATAAATAAATTGTATTTTAAGTATTTTAACCCTGGAATGTACATAATATCGCAATGAAATGAGATTCATATCAGTGTTTTCTTATGCAAACGTGACATGCAAAGTTTCTTCTTTACCTTAATTTCTTCGTTCCTCCCAAACCCGTCACGTGATTCCCAACATACAGCAGCGGCAAAGGAAACATCTACATCAAAACAAAACACACGAGTAAAAAACCTCAAACACACACACACACACACACACACAGAGGTCAAACACACAGAGAAATGACCTTTCTGAGAATACTGGTGTCAAAATCCTGAAAACTGACAGCTTTGCTCATTTTGGCAACATATAGAATGATGATCGTCGCTGCCATCTGTATGAATGAAATCAAACGATTTAGTGTTTCTCCATAAAACACACATGAATAAAGTCAAGCATGTTTCTCACCTGTCCAATTCCAAGAAACATGTATGAGGGAAACCTGCACATATAAAAGAATAATTCATCACATATCTGTGAGATGTTGTGCGCATGCGCTGTAGGGATGCCCGGAAGCTGACACACTCACCTGTACTGCGTTAAAATACTTTTATTCACCACGACGATAAGAAAAGAACTGAAGGCGTAAAAAACAGCTGACATGAACTTCATGAGTCTGTCGTTTTCAATATGTTCGTTTAAAACCATCTTTCCTTCAGTTTCTTCTGTTAATTCTCTCGGTAAAGTCCGCAGGTGTCTCGTGCTCTTTCAGCACCAACATTCTGTTAATACTGTCCAAAACCTGTCCAGTAAAAGCAGAATGAGTGTGTTATATAAACACACATGATGATAAGAGGAGTTAAAATCTATGTGATCTACTCCTCTGTGTGTGTGTGTGTGTGTGTGTGTGTGTAGAAGCAGAAGAAGAAGAAGAAGAGCAGCTGACACGATAGAGTTTAAAATGGGCGGAGCTTCCGCTGTTTCCCTCCTGATTGGCCAGTCTAAATAATAGATCTTCTTTAATTAGTGTTTTAACAAATTCAATGACTGTTTAATGAGTGTGTTTTATAAACACACATGATAAGAGGAGTTCAAATCTATGTGATCTACTTGCTCACGTGATTGTTAGTCTAATTTTCTTTAAATGACTAAATATGTTTTTAAGCGTGTAAATGTTTTCAGAAATACCCAAATGTTCCTCCTGGTGCCTCTGTGGGAAGATATGAGCGTTTATAAACTGCAGCACTAGATGGCAGCACGCGCACGCGCACGCGCACGCAACGACACGTTTCTATTCTGCGCTTGTATACACACATCCCATAAATACTGAATATAGTGTCAAATGTTTTTATTTTTGTATTTAATTTTTTGTCCCTTACAATAACATCTTTATTGGTAATGATAAAACCTCGAATCATAGTTGCCTTAGACTTTAGATATTTTTTCATAGATTTCATAGACATATTACCATTATGAGTATAATTATATGGAGTGTCCGATAGCCACACATTTGAAGTGAACAAATGGAGAAGCATATACATTACATGGAAAATAACCAATTGAATTACATACATTTCATCAATTGAAGTGTCAGGAAAAAACTGTTTAAAAAAGATTTACAAAAGTTAATAAACTGTCAGTAATGCCTGTGAATAAATGCCATCTGGACTGGTCATCTTTATTGTTTTATTTCTCTGCTTTCTCTTCTTCTGTTAGGTTTGTTGTTGTGTTTCTTCTTTCTTTTGTTCAAGTATTTGATCACATTGGGATCTGCACAGATTCTTCTGTTTTCTACATGTAATCTGAAGAGCAGAAATACAGTAAGTGAAAATAAGTTAAATAAACAACTGATTCATTCAATACAGTGTGTCAGTTGTGTTTCTGTCTTACATCACTGCATCAATGTCACAGGCATCATTTCTTCTTTGTATGTCATATCTGGAAACTCTCCGCAGGATGTTTCTTGGGATTTTCTTTGAAACTTTCAGACAGCAGATGGGAATGAGACCCGCTGTAGGAATCAATGTCACATGCTGATATCATGAGAAAACGTGAGGAGTTCATTCAGTTAAGAAAACATCTTGTTCATTCAAACAAAATTGCATCAGAAAGTGAGTGTTGAGCTCGACGTACAGGAATGACAGAGACAAGCCCTGCTTTAAATGAGATCAAAAGGTGAACAAGACATTTCATGTTTTATTTTCTCACAGATGAGAAGTCCAGTGCATGTCAGAGCACATGTCTGAATAACACACACCTTAAACCAGTATATTTACAGGTTTCATTACATTTAATTACATTTAATTAGACACTCTAAATGTAATTCTGCCACCGTTCTAACCGTTCTGCCACATCCCTCACTTCCTTTAAGAAACAGATAAAAACACACCTCTTCCACCAACACCTGACATCATAATATATAAAAAAAAACACTAAACTCTCTTCTTTCCTCTACAGGTATTTATCTTTCACTGAAACACATTGTAAACTTAGTAAAGCACTTCTTCACACTATTGTTGATGTGTCGCTTCATTGTCTCCTAATATTTGTAAGTCGCTTTGGATAAAAGCGTCAGATAAATGACTAAATGTAAATATAAATAAATGACACATTTTGTCTATATGTGTGTTTAGGAACCACGCTCGACCAACTGAGCTACAGCTGAACACGGTGGAAAGAAAGTGATGATATATTCTACAATAATGAGGCATTTTTTAAAAATATAACAAAAATGATTAATATTATATGTTAATATCACATTACATAAATTTTAACATAAAAAGGGAAGAAAGATTAAAAGCAGAAGAACACAATCACACAGTACTGATGATGATTATTGTTGTGGTTTAGATTATTATCTTAGCATCTGACCTTCAGTGCTGGTGAAGATGACGACACACAGGACGAGCAGGAGAAGGACACATGTTGCTTTCAGCTCCATGATTAAAATCAACAGTAAGAGAGAGTGAATGAACACAATGAAGGTCTGAAGCCACACATACACGTTCTTTACCGCCCTCGTCGCTCAGCTTGTCTGAACTTATCACAAGTCACGACAAAGAAAAGTGTCCTAGAAGCCTATTGTGAAATATCTATTGTAACAGATGACATTTTCACCCCACCTTATTTTCTTATTTAGATCAATTCTATTATATTCAGCAGTGTCATAAACAAGCATTCATGTGTGACATGACCTACACGTGTATGGCAGTTTTCCATCATGTAACAGTGTCATCATGTGTTTATATCAAATAGAACTGAATGGTTTTCATGTTTAACTGGTATTTAATGTTGGTTAGTTACAGTCATACAGCAACAGTGTTTTCTCTCTCTGATGGTCTGTTTTAATTGTGTTCATTGTGATATTGAGCGACACGTGATTGGACCCTTCAGAACCCCCTTCATGATAACATGATATTCAACAATAAATGATTCAATACTGTAAAGAAATCTGTCATTCATTTGCTCGTGAACAATGAAGATTTCATTTTATTATAATGCTGCTGCTTATCAACAATCTCAAAGAATGTTCTCATTTCAAACAAAAATAAAGTAATAATGATAACTTGCATTAACACTTGTTAAAAGTTTGATGAAATATCACTAGGTGAGAGTAAATTCATTTATAAGCTGCTGGTTGGGTTCAGCGTACGGTGTCTGTCTGCTTTACGGTCAGAAGAATAGAAGAAAAGAGTTTAAAGTGAAACAGGCTTCAACACTTTCTGCATGACTCTGTCTCTTACATTTTGATTCATACATTTAATTTGTACTTCTTTTAAGACAGAGTTTGAAGACTTATTTATGTTATTTATGATTTATGTTAGAGCCATTATTATCCAAACCTGCTCAGCAGCATGTGTCAAAGAGAAACAGAAATACAGTTGAATGGATAAAGACAGGCTGGAATTAACTGGCCATTACCTGTCGCGTGGTTAATTACTCGGCATTATAAGAATACAATAGCAGCTACAGGTCATGCCACTCCTGCAGCATTAAACTTAAAGCTGTCAGCATCATCCATCTAAAATAACACAGTGAATCAGATGAACCTTCATGTCCGTTTACTACATATTTACACACGAGAAACACAGATGAAAACGATGCGCAGACGCGTCTTTAATCCCGTGAGATCATCTTCAACAGATCCATCAGCAGATCTCCTGAAGTCTTCTTCAGCGATTCATCGACACACTCTGAATCAATAACACAGCTCTCTGAAAGACAACATGCAGCGGCTGTGAGAAACTACACAACAATAAACTAGCTTCACTTTTACACAGAACCAAACTGACCCGAGTCACAGCAGACTCCTGGAGCGGCGCATCGTCCTCCTTCAGACGCTCCACACGATCTTCCACCCGTCTCACAGGGACTGAGCAGATAATTCTCCTTCATACAGCTCACCGTCTCTGAAGAACCAACCAGACAACCCAGACCCGCTCCACAGCAGATACTGGGACCAAAACAGCGTCCCTTATTCCCCGGACCACACGTCATACACTACAAGAGACACACAGAGGCATGATTGATCTCATATGAACATGACACATGATAAAGAACAGAATAAAATGAGACATTATAAGTATTATTAAGTATTATTTAACATATACTACAATGAACAATAATAACAATATAAACCATACAATAAACACTAAACTCAGTAGTATATTAACAGTTCCCCAAACAGACATTCAATAAGGTTTCCAATATTTTATGATCTCATTTATGCAGTGACGAATATGATATTGATTATTCTGTTAAGTCTTCAGAATATTTCATAACACAAACTCTTGCAAACTCAATGTGCAGCTTCTGAAGAATGGAAAAAGAAATCCTAAGGTTTCCAGTAAGAGCTGCTGGATGTTTTGATGATTGTGGTGAAGATGTTTGTACCTGCCTGACGGTGTCCGGCTGCGATCTCTTCCCTCCACGCGGACAGTTCTGAATGTAACATGCGGACGAGCGCCGAGAGAGCGAGTATGCAGAGGACACACACGGGCAGCGGAGAGTCAGACATCTCGACACGCTGAACTAAAGTCACGCTCGCTGATGCTTATGTACACCTGCAGCATCAGGACCATCAGCATCATCAAGCTCCTCCCACTTTAAACACATCACATTTATTTCTTTTAAAATCCTCATCGAATGACTTTATTTTACAAGGTAACAAGCCAAGGTAAAACTATTGTTAACATACTGTTAATATATATTAGATTTAAATAGATTATATGTTAATTAAAATAACAATTATAAAAATAACATATATATATATTAAATATAAATGATAATTTATCATATTATATAAATTAAAATAAAGTAACGAATTAAAGTAATGATTAAAAGTCATTGTTATTGATGTCAAATGGTGATGAAATATAATCCATTAAAATGAAGAAACTCATGTAAATGAACGCGTGAAGACGAGCAGATGTTTGTGACAGTGCTGAAGGTGTTTATGTAAAACTGACGCAGAGGTCAAAACAGCAAAATCACACATATCTGATTCATCTGATTCACCTGAGCTCAAGACAAAACAACAGAAATTACTGTTCAGTATTCAACGCTGCACTAACACTAACATCATCGAACATTTCCATATTATTCATGGACATGCAGTGCCACAAAAGAACAATCTCATAAAATAATACATAAAACTTGGACAATACAGATTGTTTTAGAAATGACTTGTTTAGTATTTTAGAGAAAATGTGACAAATAAATAGATAAGCAACGCTCAAAATAATAAACTCAGTAAATTATGCAAATAATTGTTAATTACAGGATATGATGAGCTCCTATCACTTCATTTAACATCTGTACATCAATAATGAACATAAATGTCCAAATGAGATGCTGCACATAACAGCAGTGGAAATACATGTCGCTTATTGAATTAAAATCTTTTGTTTACAGCATCATGCATCTGATTGAGTCAGACAGCACTGGATCTGATCATCGTGGCTTTAAAGTTTCAAAGAGAAATAACACAAAACAGTCAGAGAATAACAATCTTAAACTCTAGTCTTAGTCTGTTTGTGGCATGAATAAATGGACAACGATGATATTTTCGTATCTTCAGAATCTTTCAGCTCAGAATAAATTACACTGTAGAAGACAGTGGGGTGGACTGCATGAAAGTTGGTCATTGGTTTCCATGACTACAGCAGCGTCCTGCATGCATGCGAGCATCATCTGAGCATCATCTGAGCATCTGTTCAACAGACAGACTTCTGCTAGTTTACATGAAGTCACTATCTGACACGCACACAGTTTTTTATACAGTTAACCTGAATCTTGTTAAAAGGGTCACATACTTCACAACACTTTCATATTTAACAACTTCAAAACATTAAACAGTGAACTTTGTGTTTCTCTTCTGTTCTGTCATGGTGATTCAATACAGATCATTAAAAACACTTTCTGCATCTTCATCCAGAACACAGAGACGAGTTCTTATAAACATCAATGATGATGGAGAAGCAGAAGGTCAGATGTGTGTGTGTTTCTTCAGTGTGATAACAGATGATAGAGGTCACAGCTCTTCATATTCACACAAAGACACTTCAGCCTTGAGTTTCTTTATCATTCTCTACAGCACACAATGAGCTCAAGGAACTTGCTTCTGTCCGCCTGACGTCACATTCACAATCCACACACAAAAAGAACATCATATAGATTCAATAGGGTTTCCATGAATGTCATTAAACAACAAACACTTTTGACTGATATGTCTGTAATATATATATATATATTATATATCACAGTCTTATTGACTGAAACCTGATGAAGCTTCATGATGTAGAGATGTTTCTGCCGAAAGTAAGACAATGCTTTAAAGCTGTATTGTCTTAAAACATTAATATATACATATACACTACAAGGCAAAAGTTTAGAAACACTTAGTGCTTGTATGTTTATATGCTTGTATGTTTATATGTGCTTGTATGTTTATATGTGCTTGTATGTTTATATGTGCTTGTATGTTTATATGTGCTTATATGTTTTTCCACATGTTAGAATAGTATTAAACTCATCAAAACCACGAAATAACACGACTGTAACTGTGGGAATGATGTCGTGACTAAAAGCATCTAAAATAAATGAACACTGTGATCATCTTTAACAGTAATCACAGTTTGTCTAGAACTTGTAAAATCATCATCTTGACATTTTATCATCCAGATTCTTGAGATCTCAATCTGAGAAGCTTTTCAAACAGAACTGAAGACATTTCTATCTATAATGAACTCTTATTGACTGCTTCTTATTCATTATTTGGTCCTAGAAATCCATTATAAAATATAAAATAAATGAATATGTTGGGGTTATATTTTTGTTAACAAAAGTAATTTTAAGCATTGCAATATACACTGTCAGATTAAAAGATTATAAGAAACATTTTTGTCAATTGTGTCTAAACTTTTGACTGGTAGTGAATATCTTGCAGTAAGATGAAATGATGGTTTTCCTTTAATTTAACCTGACTGAGGAAAAACATGACACAATAAAACACAACACTTTATCTGCATCACACGTGTTCATTTATTTATAGACAGTATAAACTTTCAAACTTCGTTTCATGGAAATTACAGACAAAACAAATAAGTTGGCTTGTGTAGTTTAATGATGTACACGTGTGATGTCACCGCTGGAGGCAACCGTGCCACACGCAGGGCATTTAACCTTTAACCTCTGAGAGTCTGAAGAGCGTTTGTGCTGTAAACAGGGTCCACACATGAGATGACCGCAGGGCAGAGAGTACGACAACACACTCCAGGAATACACACTTAATAAACACGAACAAAACAAACACTTGTGCTGTCCTGCAACACACAAAGAAAACATGACAGATGTGATCAGTAAATCAAAGCAGGAAGAAGATCAAACATCATCAGACGTACCAGCTGAAGTTTCCACACTGGAGGTTGTTTGGCTCTGCGAGGTGAATGACGGTAATCCGTGAAGAGCCGCGTTCAGAGCTTCATCTAAACTGTCTGCCAAACGCTGTTCATGAGACTCTGAAACACAAAACAAAACTCATGATGAGCACAAACAGGCATCATAAACTCTGTTTAGTGATGTTCAGACCTGTGATGCGTGACGTCGTCGTCTCATCGGAATCAACAGAGCTGGAGGGAAAACTGCTCTCATACTTTCTTTTAGCAGAACGACAGCGAGTTTGTCTGGTTCTGTTGGCATCGGCTTCTTGTGTTTTGGATTGTGTCTCTGAAGGTTCTGTATCATCATGACCACCGCTGGAGTTTGTCGAGCTGACGGCAGATGTGATAAGTCTGGAGGCGTGTGGTTTATTTATGAGTTTATTGCAGGTCTGGACTCCCGTCTGGAGCATCAGACGGTCAATACGGCTCTTGAGCAGAGGGTTGGGTACGGGTTTAGAGTTTTGTGCGAAAGGGACACCGGTGAACGGGTCGTTGGGAAGACGGCCCCACGTAGCTTCTCTCTTCTGATACTCCTCTAAGGTGCTGTTATCTATTACCATCCCACTGGGTAAAATCATGGGGAAAACCATGAGCTCCTGCGTCAGAGGATCCAGAAACTCCTCTGGAACAGGAAGGTCAGGTGGGACATGATTTGGTTTGGGAGGTACTGAGGTAGAAACAGCTGAAGGAGGGTTGAACCTCAGACTGTTGAGGTGGATTTCATGAAATGTCTTTACTTCAGCAGGTGAACAGCAGCGAGCAGGTACACCCCACACAGACAGAGACTTGATTCCCAGAGCGGTTCCAGACCCGCTGAAGGGAATACTGACACGCAGCCGAGTCAAAGGCCCGCGGCTCCACAGATCCTGAGGTTTTGCCTGCGCAGGCATCTGCGGTGGAGGATCCAGGAACGGAGCTCGAGGTTTAAAGGTCGGCTGAAGGAAACACACCTGAACTTCATCCCGCAGATCACAACGAGACACGAGCTTGAACCGGCCGACGTCTCGCTCGGCCTGCGCCGGAGGATCAGAAGAGCTGAAGATCTCCAGCCTGCGGGAGGTTTTTCCCTGATCCGTGTTCCAGGACCACAGCTCCACGTCCACCCGACACAACTCCATCTTGAGTCGGAAGTTCAGGGTGACGTGAAGCGGAGGCCGCAGGAAGTATTCCAGTCTGAAACCTCTGCGACGTGTGACCGCGTCTCCAGACAAAAGGTTGGTGACGTCATGGCCATCAGCACACAGCTGTAACAAAAAAACACAGCAAGACGTTGTTCTGGGCAGAGAACATCACAAGGTCAGTTCAGACGCAAGACAGAAAAAAAACACTTCAGAATATCACCAATATATCAAAGCAAGTGTCTTTTCTCCAAAAGAAAGATGATAAAAGAACGTGTACGATTAGGTTATGTTTGAAATAAATAACTGTACATGTACATGCTAATATTTTCAAATGTGTTTTAACAATAAACTTGAACAAGCATTGTTGTTGTTTTTGTCTTGTACCTTGTTGCATTGAATTGTGGTCTGGAACTGTGTCTGGCAGAGATTGAACACCATTATCTATAAACATCAGCAATAACACAATAAACACATGAAACTACACACTTACTCAATATAAACAATAATACTGTTTTCTGCTGTAATGTTTGTTCACAGATCACGTTCTTTCATCATATTGGACCATTATAATCATGTTTTATGGGCTCTTTCTGTACTCATACACACACTGTAGGGTTTATCAGGACAACACACACATTAATATATAACTAAATAAAGTGTACAGAACTGTATGATTCTATTTTCAATACACTTCACTATAAAACACAGAAATAAATGCACATTATCTCCCATAATCCAAATAAAGTCACTGACACTGTTGGATATTTACTAAATAAATACACGACAAGACAGAATAAAAAGACACTGATGAAAACAAACTCACCCATGCGAGCGGATGAAGCAGCGCCGCTGACGTCACACCCACTTCCGGGAGAGAAGACACGTGCGCCACCTGCTGGCGGGAAAAGATCCTTCTTGTGTTTTCTGCATTTCATACTTCCGCTTTTAAACGGGTTTTTATTTGTAGGTTTGTTGAATGATGATGAAGTGACACGTTTTGTTCGTCAGTGTTCTAAATACATTATACATGAATATTGAATTCATAAACGATAACATTTTATTGTAGTTTTATTTACAAAATGAATCTTTGCTTGAAAAGGTCTGTTAATTATGTTGAATTGTTGTCGTACATGTTAATTATTTGTTGTACAAAAAACTAATTCTTCATATTTAAGCTGGTTAATCAGGATTTCCTTAATTGTAAATTAATTTTGTGTAAACATTTAACTCTTGCCCTGTCTGTTCATTTAGTGGCTTTAAAGAACACGGGTGTAGATCATATTTATAAGCAATATAATATATACATATAATATAAATAAATACTGTGGTCCTGTCATGTTTGTGTTCCTGCTCAATAACACACACTAACTGAAGATTAAAACAGGTTTATATGATGAAACCTTAGAAAGGATTTATCTGTCTTTATTGTTTGAACTTGTTTTTGATTGGGTATACCAGTCATTACAGTAACATAAATACAAACAATAAAAGTATAAAAACAATAAATTACATCATCAAATGAAAGAATTACATCAGAACTACATCAAAAGGATTATGCTTTTGGACATGGCTGATGCATTTAATAGGTGAAACCTTTACAGATCATTCATGAGAAAAAACAAAACAAAGCTAAAATGGCAGCATTAATAATTCACAATAATTAGAACAATTAAATAACAATAATTATCATTATTATGACCATACTGGAAATAACAATTTCACATAAATACTGTCTGTAAACTCAACACACACCGCAATATATGAGAACCCTTTTAATGATGAACAGCTAGAATCTTATACGGTCCATCAAAGTGGAATCAGTTTCAAAGTTTAGTTCCGCCAAATTTACAAACAAACAAACAAACAAACAAACATAAAGTCTAAGAGAACAGCAGGTTTGAGTTTTTCAAGTAATTCTGTGTGCAGAAGAGACTCACGACACCTGCTGATCATGTTTACACACTGCAGTCATCAGCACTGATTCATGTTCATCCTTCACAACAGTCTGAACTAATACCAGATTATATCAAATTGTCCATCTATAAAACACACACACACACACACACACATCCATCCATCGGTGTCTGTAACACACAGAATCTTAAAAACATTTCCTTTAGCTGTGTCACAGATCCTCAACCCTCTATGGTACACATCATCTTCATGTGGAACATGAGTTGTTTTCTCATGCAGAAATCTAAAGAAATATGGCAATAATAAATCATAAGAATAATACAAATAATAAAATAATGGCATGAAGATAATGCATTACTGTTAAAAACAACATCCAGGATTAAAGAGCTGTGAGAAATTCATCATCATGTGACCAACAGTCATCAGATTATTCATCATTTGAACAGGTTTCTTTTAAAGAACACTGATGTCACACTGTATCATAGAGGGTTAACATCATCAACAATGTTCAATAGTCTGTGTCGAACAAACGTCGATTGTCTCCTTGTGTCTAAATCTCCGTGGACTCGATCCGCTCAAAGCGTGATGGTCCAGGCCACGGAGGAGCCAGCTGGTGCAGCGCGGGCACTTTGGGATCGTCCGTGGCGGGCGACGTGGCGGCGCTTACCGGGACAGGGATAGAGATGCTGACGGACGGGGGCGATCCGGGTACGGCGACCAGTTTAGATCCGAGATGTCCGACTCGTTCCTCCAGCGCCTGATTCCTCTGCAGCGTCTCCACGTAACTGACCTGCAGCTGAGCCTGATACTTCAGCACGCGCTCCTTCTCATCCTGCCAGGTGTGACGCTCGTGAGCGAACGTGAGCGCCTGCCGCTCTCTCTGCTGTCTCTCCAGGTGCAGTTCCCCCTGCAGACGCTCCAGCTGTCTGCGCAGCTCCCCGGCCTCCTGCCGCTGCGCTTTGGCCTCGTCGCTCTGCAGGCTGAGGAAAGCGTCCACGGTGGCGCCGAGGGCCTCGGGCGCGCGGGGTGAGCGGAGGCCGGCCCACGGTAAACTGCTGCTGCCGCTCAGAGCCGCGGCGCTGCGCTCGCTCCTGCAGCCCAGCTCGGTCAAAGCCCGCTTCAGGCCCAGAACCTCCGCCTCGAACACCACCAGCTTGTCCCGCAACATCGACACCTGCAAATACACGAACGGTCGGCTGATGCTCACGATTCAAACATCACGATTGATATTCTAAAAAGAAATCCACCATCTCTGCACGCGTGTACCTCCGTCAGCGTTCGCGTGAGTTCTCCCTCGCATCTCTCCAGCTCTCGGCTCTTGTCGGTGTACGAGTCTTTCAGGCCGATCATGGTCTCCTCGCGCTCCTTCAGCTGAGCGTTCAGCTCCTTCAGCTGACCCCTGAGGGCCACCATCTCTCCCGCCCGCTGCGTCACCTCATTCTGACTCTCCCTCAGCTGCTGCTTGAGCAGAGAGATCTCACCGGCCTTCTGACACAACTGCACATCACAAACATAACCACCTGAAATACATCCTGAGAGTGATGGTCAAACCTTTACATTCATTCTTACAGGTTGTCATCATAAAATGACACACTTACCATTTTGTAATAAAAATAATTATAAAAAATATCACTGTTGTGTTGTATTTGTGCTGTCTTCGTGTGTACCTCCCACTTGGTTTCCTCCAGTCTGGGCAGAATATCGGCCTGCTCCTTGCGGTAATCCAGGCACTTTCTCTCCAGCTCCTCTCTCTGGACGAGCAGAGCGCTGATCTCCTCCTGCAGTCGACCTTTGTCCTGCTGCAGTCGAGCGACGTGCGCCTGCAGGGCCTGCTGCATCCGCTGAGCCCGACGTGTCACCTGCTGCAGACGCCCGGCGTAATTCTGTCTGAGCTCCTCCATCTCACGTTCCCACACCCGCTGCTTCTCCTCAAACACCTGCACGATGGCCACCTCGCTCTGATCCAGGTTACGCCTCATGTGGAGGACCTGCGGAAGACAGCGGCGTGACAAAAGTAAATACGTATCATAGATAAAATAGTAAAAGTGCGAACGATTAATGAAAAAAGTCACCTCCTGCTCCTTCTCCCAGAGGCGGTCCTCCAGATCCTGAATGATGTCATCAGTGGAGGGGGACGGCTGGACGGCAGCACACGTGTCTTTGAGATGACAGAGTCTCTGATATGTTAAAGAGCTTTTTCCACATGACGACTGACAGCTGTCAGACACGCTCGGACCGTTCCGATAGTTGGCCTTGTTGGCTTTATCCAGCGGAGCTCCTGCGCTTCCCAGTCTGTTGATGTGACTGGTGGAGGCGCTCAGCTGGCCGAGAACTTGAGGAGGAGCGTAGCTCAGAGCCGGTCCTGTGTATGTGGGCAGACTGGTGAGTGAGTTCCTCCCGGAGTCAGACATGCCCTGACCATCATTTCCACCCGATGGGTCTCTGTCTGGACTGTCTTGTTCACAGAGGGATTGCGGGGCGTCAGATCCTCCACCAGAGCCAGCGGAACGGCTTCCGGACTGTCCAACCAGATTCTGCATGGAGTGAAAGCTCTTGGGCACCACCGGCTTGAAGGCAGAGGGCCGGACCAGCGCTGAATTGTTCTACAGGAGAAAATAACGTTTTTTAATAAGACAAAAGCTCAACATTAACTAACATCTCTGCGTCTCCTTCATACCTGCTCGATTTTTTCACACACAGTCAGTATTTTGGGTGGTGTGCGACCGTCTCTCTTGCTTACGCTTCCATCTCTGCCCTTCACGCCCGGTGCCGTGCTATCCTGGTTCCTCTCCGCACCGTGGCTCACGACGTTACCGCAGGCGTCTAGCGACACCATCGCACCTCTGTGTCCATCTCTGCGGCCCGCGCCGTTGCCCTCCGGCCCGTTCCCGTTGGCGGGGAGTCGCTCCAGATGAGAGGAGGTGCTGTTGAGATGGGCTCGATCCGTCGTGATGCTGCTGCCCCCTCTCTCGTTGCTGGAGCCCTCGGAGGCGGTGGGGGGAGCGTGGAGACGCTCGGCGCTGAAGCTGCGGTCGGAGGGGCCGCGGCGGGACAGGGGCGGCCTGCGAGGGAGGGTGGTGCGCGTGCCTACGCTCTTCATGGCAAACTCCTGCTCTCCGGCCACCCCGCTGCCCACGCTGCCCATGCTGGGGGTCCTGAGCGTCACTCCACCCCACAACCCTCCGTGTGGAGCATCACAGCTGCCGCACCTTCATCCACTGAAGGGACACAGAGAGGAACGACATTTATTCAGATAATTTCATCGCAATAAGAAATACTTCAACACTTATCATTTATTCTCCGCAGACAGAACCATGAGATGTTCCACAAATACAAAGTCAAAGATTCTGCCCTCATCTCATCACACACACACTCCATTTTCTGCTCACTGACACAATGAGAGGCAGAGCTGCTCTCCAGAACCTCCAGATATCACATACACACAAAGACGCACAGTGATGATGAGCATCTCTCATCCCCATCATCACCGCACTACATCAGCTCACTGAAGAGGACAATACCGCGTTTTACACTCGCAGCAATAGTAGAGCCCGATTGACCTCTCTCTCTTTCTCTCTCTCTCTCTCTCTCTCTCTCTCTCATCTATTATTCTTCATCTCTCTCTATTCTCCGACATCTCCTCGACATCACTGTTGTTTCGCGTCCTATATGACTGACGCGTTTGACGCGTCCGCTCTCATATACTCACTGCTGTAGAAGCGCGGCCAGTGACGCGCGTTACACATCAGCGGCGTTCCGGTTCCGTCGCGTCCACAGCGGGTCCATATAAACCGAACTCTCTGTGTAATGACCGGAGCGAGTTTTTTGGTGATGTAGATGTTGATGATGATAGTCGGCGGATGCGTGTATCAGCTGAGCTACACACCTACCTCAGCCACGCCCCTCTGCGCACGCCAGGAACGCCCCCGAAACGCCGTCGGTCTGCGCATGCGTACATCACACGTCACACGTCAGTCAGTAAGGGCGCATGTAGCGTTTGGTGTTTGTTACTTTGATGTTGTAACTAAGATGTTACTTTGTTTTTCAAGATTAAAACAACTCAATAGAATCTGCTGCTTATTTTTATTATTGTGGTGAAATTTTAAAGGCTATTCACAAACAAGTGTTTAACCTTAAAATAACACATACAGGTAGTGTACTACTATCAACATCATGTGTGTGTTTTGATGAAACTGAACTGTTTTATTCCTTCATTTTATACTGATGCGTTAGATGATGCATACAGCAATTATAGAATTTTAAATATTTTATACAGTTTTTTTATTTTAGACATTGCAAAACCATTGTCATTTGTTTTTATTTATATTCTACTATAACCTATTCTATTTGTATGTTATTTCTCTTTATTTTGCATCTCATTGATGTTTTCTTTGCTGTAAATTATGCACTTCGAATGAACTTTATGCTATATAAATAATCCTGGCTTGTCATGTTAATTATAGGTGATATTTTTCTGACATTGATCATGTTTTTGTTCATTTGAACAGGTGTGTTGTGCTCTTTTCTTCTGATCACCACTGGAGGTCCTCAGCTGCATTAACAAACATCACAGTCACACACATTCACTTATTTCTTATTCTTAGAAATAACTGAGATGTAGAATTTAAACACAATTCTTTAATAAAACACATAAATATAATTGATGTAATTATTGTAACAGAAATAGGACTGCTAACATCTGTTCATGTATAATTGATCCTACAGTTCATAGAAGTCTACATGTGCTCCTGACGGGTACTCGTCATCCAGCAGAAGTTTGATGAGTTTAGCTCCAGACTCTTCACATGAGAGCAGCTGTCCTTCAGAAAACATCAGCGAGAAAGACCTCCTGAGCTTCACATCTCCAGAGGAACGACGAGCTTGAAGCTGCATGTCTGTGTCCAGAGGTCCTGTGACACACACACACAGATGCTTCAGCACCAGACAGGTATTAATAAAAACAATCAACAACATTAATTTATTCTGTTTGGGCTTTCAGAGACTATCCCCAAACAGAAGCAAGATTACGCTTTAATCTGTTGAGTGGATTTGATGTGACCCAACACTAACCTGGAGCATAACTCAGAACTCTGACATCAGGTTCTTCTTCCGCCAACACCCTGAACATCATGTCACGAGCCGCCTTACCGGTGCAGTATAAAACCCATGACGGAAAGGCCTTCAGCGCACACAGAGAGCTGATGTTGACCACCGTCCTCTGCAGACCAGCTCGACGAGGAAAGGCCTGTAACACACCAGCCGTCAGACTGAGCACACCGCTCACATTGAGAGACAGGTAACGGTTGACCTCGGCGGGGTCTGTGAACGTCTGCGCCGAGCGGGACACGTCACCCAGAGAGGCTGAAAGCAACACGAACACACTGTCATTACAAGAGAAAAACCTGAGAAGAGCTTCTCATCGTCCAGCTGGTCTTTATATCCGTCTCACCTGCATTGTTGATCAGAAGTAAGTGATCCATCCCAGATGAATCAGATGTTTCTTTAGCCGCTTGAATTGTTTTCTTCACCCCTTCGGTCTTCTCCAAATCTGCCTGAACACAGCGAACGACCAGCTTTCTGTGTCCGTCGTTCAGGGCCATGACGTCGTCCTTCACCTCGTTCAGCTGATGGGTGTTTCTGGCCACCAGCAGGAGAACAGATGTGCTCTTCATCAGACAGCTCAGCTGTAAGACCAGCGTCCTGCCGTAGCCTTTAGACGCTCCTGTGATGATACACAGAGCTCTTCCAAGATCCTTGGGCTCCCGAGACATTATTTCCATGAGAGAAAAGCTGATTGCGGATGTTCAGTGTGATGAGTCTCAGCCGTCTGTGAGGCTTTTAAATCAAACGTCTCGGAGAACAAAGTGAAACGAATTCATTTTCACACTCGGATGACGATTCACATATAGAGAATTAATGCCATGAAATTGTGCATAAACTTATGAAACATTCTCCATGCTAGAAAACTACGAGATAGTGGACAGCGCTCCAGACACTTTCCCGGAGACTCAAACACTTCCACAAACTCCATATCTGCTGTCAGGTCCGTCTTCAGACATATATAGCGCAACTGCGGTCTATCGGTGCCACGCGAGTTCGAATCCCGGCTCTGACGTCCGAACCCGTTACCCTCTCTCCTCCAAAATCACTTCCTGTCTCTCTACACTTTCCTATCGAAAAATGATAAAGGCAAAAAAAAAAACTACAAGATGTTATATTAACATGAGAGCTAACAGTGATAATATGTCATTATTGTTTGTGATGTAGATCAGTAACGTCGAGTCACATGCTGTCATGCATGAGGTGTCATGAGGTGAAAGTCATTTATAGTTCAGGTCTTTAGCATTCACTGTCACATTTTTATACCTGTATTCTTCATTTTTAATTCAATAATAACCCTAATGTGTATGAAAACAGCAGTGTAAAGTAGAGTAACACACTAAACTGAACTCGTGTGTTTGTGTGTCTAATGTTTAATGTCTGTGTCTAATGGTAAGAGCAGCAGATTTTCATGTGACGTCATGTGGAGATCATGAGGAGAACATAAAAACTCAGATATCATTATACTCATTACATACTTATTAAATATTAGGATTACCGGCTGCTTGTTTAACTTGTAGACTGTAATGAAATGTGCTGCATGAATGAATATAACTGAATATTTGGTTGGAAATATCACAATCATCATTACAGTCTACAATCATCTCAACTTCAGAATCTTTCATATAAGAAAGTTTTGATCTCTTTATATTTCACACACACGCCTTATTTTATAGTTTAGATCATGTAAAATAACTTTAACTGCTCATGAGGAATAAAAAGTGTGAACCCTAAAGAAAGACAATGAGCTTATCTTCAGTAAAGTTTGTTTGTTTGTGTTTGTAAGTGAATAATGATGATTGACTTTCTGTTGTTTCAGACACCATCAGCTCTCTCACAATCTTCTGGAATCAGAACGTGACGGTGTTGAAGGGAATATACTGGAAGCAGGAGACACATGCGGTCGGGCTAAAGGCAGCTGTCTTCTGTCCTCCACACGTCTGTTGACTGACGGCTCCAGCTGAGGGACAGAAATATCCTCAAGATCTCCGATGGCTGGAAGAGTCCATTCATCTGACACACACAAATCTGTTTAACATCGATAAGAGTTAATACAATGATCAATGAGAATGACTTTTTATTGTCTGCACAGACTTCTGGGTCCTTTGATATCTGTCTTCTCAGTCGTCTGGAGGTGTCGTGTGACCCCCCCGTCCGTGTCTGTAAGATGGTACAGCTGGAGGGGGTCAACTGCTTTATTAAGTGCTTCTGGAATCTCAGCTGCCAGAAAAAGATCTCATTGAGTCGCTGAAGACGGACCTGACAGCAGATATGGAGTTTGTGGAAGTGTTTGAGTCTCCGGGAAAGGGCCGAGGTCTGCGGGCCACTAAAGAACTCTGGGCCGGAGATGTTCTGTTCGCTGAAGCTCCTTTTGCTTCAGTCGTCTTTGACAGGTAAGAGTTATTACTGTAGTTACTGATTCAGTATATAACGGTTATCATTACTGTATCTCATGATGAGCTGAACACATGGTCTGAAGACTCACTGCAGGCGAAACTATTTCTCTTTTACTGATTGATCTGTACAGGATGTGCTTTACTGTCACGCTGTGTGCGTGACCGACGATGATCTATTTATAACTGTACATGATCAAGTGTTTTTACATTATTTGTGTAGAATGATCACAGATGACTTCAGAAACTCATTTAACCTCAGGCTACAGAAGCAGAGCCACCACAACCAATCAGATTTAAAGATTTGGTTTGGTGTGAGTTTCTTACAGTAGATATTAAACAGACAGTTTACTGTTGCAAAATGATTTACAGCTAATGTCCACAACAGCATGAACAACATAAAGTGGACTATCAAAACAAAGTGTTACTAACAGTGATATCAGTAATGTTTGACCTTGTGAGGACATTATTTGATCCCCATGATTGGTGACCACAGTTTAGGATTACACCATAAAATACACAAAAACCAGTCATCATGACTACTAAAATCATGTGTGTGTGTGTGTGTTTAAGGGAGTCAGAAGAGTTGTAAACAGTCGTGTTTTCTCTCTCTCTCTCTGCAGTTATGCGAACAATGTTTGTCACAGTTGTTTTCGGCGTCAGGAGAAACTGCAGCGCTGTGGACAGTGCAGGTTTGCGCAGTATTGTGACAGAACGTGTCAGCGTGCGGCCTGGGAGGAACACAAGACTGAATGTGCCGCTATCAAAAGCTACGGCAAAGCACCCAGTGAAAACGTCCGGTGAGAGTTTCACAACATGAATGTTTGCATTTGTACATTAGCGTTGATCATTTACTCATCATCACTTATCCATACATGTTTGTGTATATTTGTTTTTCAGTCTGGCCGCTCGTCTCTTGTGGCGTATGGATAAGGAAGGCAGTGTGGTGTCAGATCTGCAGCTCAGCACGCTGGACGAGCTGGAAGATCACATCTCTGACATGTCTGAGGAGGACATGAAGGACTTAAAAGTCGACATTCATCATTTCTTGGATTTCTGGCCTCGCTCTAGTAAACCGCACACAGTCGACAGTGTTTCACACATCCTCGGAGTGGTACGTCAACTTCTGTCTCGCCTTTAGAATTTTCTCATGGTGTCGTTCACTTCATTTTTCACGTCTTTTTGTCACGTCAGATCAACTGTAATGGGTTTATGATGAGCGATCAGAGAGGGCTTCAGGCGGTGGGTGTCGGACTCTTCTCGAACCTCTGTCTGATCAACCACGACTGCTGGCCCAACTGCACCGTCATCCTCAACAACGGCAAGTGAGTCACGTGTGCGTCTTCACATCCTCTGTGTGGAGGGAAGAGCGTGAGATCAGACAGGTGAAAGTCAGAGATCAGATGTGTAGAGGAAGTGAGAGATTGAAGTGAAAGAGACAGGAAGACCATGCGGGAATAACCACATGAAATACTCTGAACTGTCTCTGAAATCACACACATTTGTGAAAATCATGTCAAGTTCGATTAAGATAATCAGTGTGTGATGAGCAGGTTTATCATGTTTAGAGAATCTCAAATAATGTCATGGTCACGTTAACTCCTGCTCTGTATATATCTTGTTTTTTGTGACTGTTGTTGTCCGAGGTGATCTCTGAGTTTCTTTCAGTCTTCAGTACAGTTTTGTTTATTTGTCTTGCAGTCAGTCAGCTGTTGATACACTGTATCACTCTCAGAGGAGGTGGGTCAGATCTAGATCTTCATCATCTTCATCATCATCATCATCAACTACCCAAACTCAGCCCACTGCTTATAACATCAACATTATCAAATTAGATCTTTCAAAACCTTTGAAATCATTTTACTAAAGAAATGAATTTAAAATTCCTCATCATTTATTCACCCTCATGTCATTTCATTCCTGTATTTCACATTCCCTGTTTTTAGTGAAAACTGTTCTCTTCGGTATAAACACACATTGACAAGCTGAATAGATAGCATGATGTTTGGTCTTTTATCTCTGTTAGCGGGGAGGTCATACAGGTATGAACACACATGAAGATGAACAGCAGGTGCTTTATGGGTAGCTGGTTCATTTGTTCTCACTTCTAATCTCTTCAACACCTAATAGCAGATTCTCTCGACACATTTCTGACATCACAGCTGTCTCAACTAAATGTGTCTCTTTGCACTTTCGTGTGACTTTATAGTCAAACAGGAATGTGTGTCTGTCACTGCTGTCAGATCAAGTTAAGATCTTGTATATGATCATCATCTCGGTCTATATACAAAATATCCTGCTCCACGTCTCTGGATTAACTCACTGTCGGTTATGTACTGTAGTTAGTGTTTTCTTCTCTTCTCTTACTTGATCTCGAGGACTGAATGCTGAATGCAGCAGTGAAATGATTTACTCTGTACATTCTGATCCTGATCCCTTTTCATTCCGTCTCCTCCCATGACAGAATCGAGCTGCGTGCGCTGAGTAAGATCAGTCCTGGAGATGAAGTGACCGTGTCTTACGTGGACTATCTGAACCTGTCAGAAGATCGCAGACGTCTTCTAAAGCAGCAGTATTTCTTCGACTGCACCTGTGAACATTGTACCAACAAAACCAAAGATGATCTGAAGATGGCCGGAGCGGAAGTGGAGGGAGTCCTGGTACATTCACACACATCAGATCATTTCTCATTCTGTTCAACTACTGTTGATCACACGTGTTATCACTTCAGCAGATGAACTCACATCTATCTAATAAAAGCTTGACGCAGGCATGTACACACACACACACACACACACACACACACACACACAGACACACACACACACACACACACAGACACACACACACACACACACACACACAGACACACACACACACACACACACACACACACACACACACACACACACACACACACACACACACACACACACACACACACACACACACACACACACACACACACACAGACACACACACACACACACACACACACACACACACACACACAGACACACACACAGACACACACACACACAGACACACACACACACACACAGACACACACACAGACACACACACACACACACACACACACAATAATACACACACAGACACACACACACACACACACACACAGACACACAGACACACACACAGACACACACACACACACACACACACACACACAGACACACACACACAGACACACACACACAGACACACACACACACACACACACAGACACACACACACACACACACACACACACACACACACACACACACAGACACACACACACAGACACACACACACGTGGCTATCAGCAGTTCTGGAGTTCTGGAGAGATCACTGATGGGTTATTTATAGAAGTCCTTGAGTTTGTCACTGGAGAAGAAGCTTCTTAGATCTTGGTCGGTTAGAAATCATTTCAACCCGTGACTACAGTACCAGACAAAAGTTTAAACACAATTGAGAAAAGTCTTTTAATCTGAAGGTGTATATTTTAATGTTTGAAATGACTTTTGTAGACAAAAATATCATTGTGGCAACATATTAAATTCTTTAATTAGAAAACTAACATTTTGTTTTTGATATTAGAATAGAAAGAAATAGATAGAAAATTCCTTCAGTCCTGTTTAAAAAAGCTTCTCAGGTTGAGACTTCAGTTAAATGTTGTATTTTTGTTTCTGTTGTGAAGGTACCAGAAGAAAAGGTGAAAGAAATAACAGAATACAGCCGGAAGATGCTGGAGAAGATGGAACAGGCTCGGATAGAAGCAAACTACAATGAGGTATTGATGACTTTATCTAAAGACATTCTGTTTCAGGACAGATGTTAGCTTACATCTACACTAGTTTTCCAAAAGTTGCTCATTCACAGTGAAACATCTGAAAACGCTTTTGTGACTAAAACATAAGATGCTTCATTCATGCATCATTTTATGGTCTGAATGACAATTGATTCATTCTCTGTCCAGAATGTCCAAGAAATGCAGAATGAAGTATGTAGAAATGGACATTAATAATAATCTTTAACAATGGAGAGCAAATAAAAGAGCCGCTGTACAACACGGTCCACCATCTTTCACATGATGAAAAACACATCACTGTTTTTGAAAGCCTTCGTATTGTCATCCACACTGCAATGTTAAAAACTAAGACGTATTACTGCAGGTGATTGGACTGATGAAGGTGTTCTGAATGTTTGTACAGGTGGTGAAGATCTGTCGTGAGTGTGTGGAGAAGCAGGAGAACGTGTTGGCCGACACGCACATCTATCAGCTGAGGATGTGGAGCACGCTCAGTGAGGTTCTCTCATACCTGCAGTTCTTTGAGGAGGCGTCTTTCTACGCACGCAAGATGGTGGAGGGGTACATGTAAGTGTTTTCGCGTGCATGCATGTGCGTGTGTGAGTCGTGTAGAGCTCAGAGTGTTTTTGTGTTTGAAACAGTAAATTGTACAATCCGAACAACGCTCAGCTGGGAATGGCCACGATGAGAGCGGGAGTGACCCACTGGCAGGCCGGAAACATCGAGGTCGCTCACGGCATGGTCTGTAAGGCCTACGCCATCCTGATGATCACACACGGGCCGATGCATCCCATCACCAAAGACCTGGAGGTTCACACAAACGTTCTCTTACACGATGTCACACTCATCGTTTTTTTAGTGTGTTATTGAATTGATTTTCTCCCATCAGGCCATGCGCATGCAGACAGAGATGGAGCTGCGCTTGTTTAAACAGAACGAGTATGTTTATCACTCCATGCGTGAGGCGGCGTTGAAGAACCAGCCCATAAGAATGATGGCAGAACCAACCAATGAGAGCATCAAAAACCTGTTCCGCAGGAAGTGACCTCATCATCACCCCTCCACACACACTCAGATATCTCTGTACCTCTTCACACTGAAACAGAATGAAAACACTTCTCTAAATGTTGATCAGAAAAGTCTGACACGGTCACATGGATTTTTTTTAGGGTTTACATTTGTTGAGTGTCATTTTCAAATGTAAAGATTTTTATAATTAAAGTTTATCCGGTTTATCAGGTTTGTGGTTTGATCTCAAACATACAGAAAACATCAAAAAAACTTCAAGTTGCTTATATTGAAGTATTAAAGTTGTATCTTAAATTCCCTACTATATAGTGTACTAAATAGACAACATTTGACCATTTCTAATGCAGGTGAAACACATAATTTAACTGATACGATTATAGATGTCAGCGCTCATATGTGTGACGTGTGACAGTTTAATGAGACTCATAATGTGTGAGGTGACTGAGCTCTTTATTATTCTGTTATCTATCAGAGACATTAGAGATCTCTTTATCTCAGGGTTAAAATGTCAACAAAACAAGTACACACAAAACTTTCATACAAAACTTGTTTATTTTTATGATCTGCAGTTACGCCACCCGTTTGCTGACCCTCTTGTAGACGATGTTGCCCAAAGTCAAAGTCTGAAACAGAAAACAACTTTAGATCATATTCATCAACGTGTGTCATATATTGTGCGTGTGGTTTATATCACACACATATATATATATATATGGGTTTAGTGTTGTCAAACCCCTTCCTCAAAAAATCTCTATTTAAATACAAGTAAAAAGTAAATACAAGTCTGCATTTGTGTATATTATGTATGTATAAAACATATCAGAAAAAGGCATTGAACACGCAATGAATGTCAGTGAATGTTTATATTTATATCAGATAAACTTTGATTAGCAAAGTGTGACTTTGAGAAATTTCCCATAACAGGCTGAAGCAAATCTTTAAATGAAACAAACATACTGATATGTGTTTACTGCGCAGACGTACGGCATTATTGAGCACAAACAGGAAACATGATTGGGATGTGAGAGTTTAATTACTCTAAAATAAATCGCTAATTTTATTGAAACATAAAAATTGCTCCGTGTTGCAAAACAACAATAAAAGTTGCAGTAACAATTAGAAAGTAGCAAAATTTGGTGACAAAATCCTCAAATTTGGCAACACTGTATGGGTTTCACTCACGTTGACAATAGTGTTTGCATCCACATGTTCTGTGACGGATGTGATCTTGTCCAGAGTGACTTTGAGTTTGTTGCCGTCTTTAGTTACAACACCCTGAAATGACACAAGTATGATTATCATCATTATTAGGTGTGATGTGTCTTGTGAAGCACATCATTATGGATACCTTAACTTTTCCTCCGGTCAGCGTCTCTAACTCGGTCTCTTGTCCAATGGTGAAGGTGTTGGTCAGAACTTTAGATCCAGTTGTCACAGTAACTTTAAAATGATCTCCATTCTGCTCGATCTCAGACACACTTTTAATGTCTCTTCCCTTCTCGATGAGATCATCAGGAAGACCTGCAGGACATGTGAAGACATTAGCTATACAAATATTTCATCCTCAACACGTCTTTTATTTAGAGTAATGAATGAATTCATTTACATCAGTTAATCAAGCCTACGGTAGCTTTATATGACAATACAGCTTTAAAGGTAATGGTGTAAACTCACCGACGGCCTTCATGAACTCCACAAACCCCTCCTGACTTTCCAGCTGATATTTCCCAGTGAAAGACATGGTGAAACGGAGAGTAAGAGTAAAATAACTGATGTTAGTGACACTGTTTTATACTGTCAAACACACAGATTCATAATCATTAACCAGAAGAATCACAGATCTGATTGGTGGATTACTACTGAAAGTGATGAACTCATTTTGGTCAAGATCTTTTGAAGGTTCAACAGTAATCAGATCTTGTCTTTAAGCTTTGCCCTTGTTACTGTGACATCACACATGATCAGACGTTCATGGACATGCAGACACAGATGGTGTGGACCTTCTGTTGAATGCCAGAATATTATTCGATTCACACATGAATGAAACTTCAAATCATCACGAGATTATTTGTTAAATGTGTCTCATGAATGAAAATCACAGAGTAATGTAATGATGTGCTGTGTAACACTGTATAATGAATCAGTCATAGGTTCAAATAAAGATAGGGTCTTTAAAAATAAAGTCTTCTGAGCTACAAATAAACAGTGTGTCTAAAGATTACTACTAATACATAACAGGAACACAAAGACTTGTTTATTTTGTAACAGGCAGACAGAATTCAGCATGAACACAGCACACGGTCAGCCTACTACTGTAAAATATCATGACTAGTGTTTGATTGACTGGACAAACATCAACTATCAATCTGTCCTGTTTCATCAGCTCGCCGCACAAAGAACAGATAATCACATCATAACCTTTGTCTTATAGATTATGCTTTAAATATCTTATCTTTTCCTTCAAGATAAACTCATTAGGACGTCATGTGACTAATATCTCTGACAGGCAGAACAGAGACACGACTGTATTCTTTCAGTAGATTTATTTAACATTTTCTTCATTCATTTACAGTCAGTAAATTCTATGCACAAAACATTATTATTTGACTGCATAAGGCTGAAAGACAGAGAGAGAGAGAGAGAGAGAGAGAGAGAGAGAGAGAGAGAGAGAGAGAGAGAGAGAGAGAGAGAGAGAGAGAGAGAGAGAGAGAGAGAGAGAGAGAGAGAGAGAGAGAGAGAGACAGAGAGAGAGAGAGAGAGAGAGAGAGAGAGAGAGAGAGAGAGAGAGAGAGAGAGAGAGAGAGAGAGAGAGAGAGAGACATATAGAGAGAGATAGAGAGAGAGAGAGAGAGAGAGAGAGAGAGACAGAGAGAGAGAGAGAGAGACAGAGAGAGAGAGAGAGAGAGAGAGAGAGAGAGACAGAGAGAGAGAGAGAGAGAGAGAGAGAGAGAGAGAGAGAGAGAGAGAGAGAGAGAGAGAGAGAGAGAGATTTTCATTGATTGATAACTTTGTTATTGGTTCTGTTGGATTATCATGAATGGGTTCTGCTGGCTGCATGCAGGTGTAGAAGCTTCATTAAAATATTTGCATCAGGGTCGTCTAGATCCAAACAGGACACATCAGCTCTGCAGCTCTCTGCTAAAAAATGACATATTATCTAATATCCATAACACAACCATATTGGAGCATGACGGTGTGAAAGAAGGATTTACATTTACATTTACATTGATTCATTTGTCACGCAGCATCAGAATCACAAGATCTGATGACAGAGGACAAGCCTTCTGTTGTAGTATGTGAGATTGACACAGAACCAAACTGACCCGAGTCACAGCAGACTCCTGGAGCGGCGCATCGTCCTCCTTCAGACGCTCCACACGATCTTCCACCCGTCTCACAGGGACTGAGCAGATAATTCTCCTTCATACAGCTCACCGTCTCTGAAGAACCAACCAGACAACCCAGACCCGCTCCACAGCAGATACTGGGTCCCTTATTCCCCTGACCACACGTCATACACTACAAGATAGATCTGCATCATCATGTACATCGCACAAATCAAACCTACATGACACATGATAACCTTTGACCCATAACTCTATACTGTCATTAGGTCTCCTTTACACACACTACCAAGGTTTAGACAATTATTGAGTTTTAATGATCTTAAAAATCATATTTCAATGTTTTAAATGACTTTCGTAGACAATAATAGTGTAATTGTACCAACATATTGACTTTGTTCATTAGGAAAAAAATATTTAAGAGCAAATAATGAATAAAAACCAGCCAATAACAGTCCCTTCTGTATGTGCGCGCACCCGCGATCTGTGAATCACGTGGCAAGTGAACGCGGATTCAAGATGGCGAGTGACAGTGTCGGTCTGATGCAGATACAGATATAATATACAGATGTAATATTTCGATTTATTTTTGCTTTAAGAGATTTCCCCCTAGCTATTGAATAATTCATGCGTGCTGTGATGATCATGATGAAGAAAGTGTTCTGACCCTGCGTGATGGGGCATCTACAGGTGATCTTTTGCCCCCTATTGGGCAGTTTGAAATATAACAGGCTGAGCAGACAGACGAGAGAAACACTCAGACTGATTCCAGACATAACTACAGACACAGAAAGAGAGAGTTATACATCAGTCATATATATATATATATATATCTGTGATATTCATAATGACACTTTACTGTATGAGATCAGACGCTGTTCAGATGTGTTTAAAACACACTCTCAGCTCTTTATATACTCATGTGCTGTTCAGAGAGCTTCATCATTAATGTTTTAATCTAATGAGACGCTTATTATTCACAGACATTAATAAAGGTCAAATGAAAGGTCACATGATCCGGGGTTCAAAGGTCAATGTGAACACATGCATTACTCACATACAGCACATCACAATTTACTTTTCTGATGGTCTCTGAAGGTTAATTGTGCTAATAATCTTTTATGAATAACACAGGTGATGAAGATTAGATTCTCTCTCATTCATAAGATTAACTTCATTATGTCTGTACAGAAGAATATCATGATGATGTGTTTGTGACATGTTCTCAGTCTTTGTGTGAATTTGCATGTTTTTGTCTGTATTTTCACCAAAAATGCACAATAGAAACGAGAAAACATTTGATCACTTTGATTTAAATGATTACTTTAGTTTTTCTTTTGTGTTTCAAAATCTATAATTTATTCTGATTCGTCTTTTTAAACTTGTTATGATGTAATATATATATATTTTGAGAGTTACACACAGCAACAGATGATACAGAGTTTTTTTGGTCATTGTTGTTTATATATAGAAACATACAGAGAGGACAGTCATATAGAAATATTGCTAGAGGTCAAAGGTCACTCTCGGTGGTTTGGCTTAAAAATACTTTTGCAGATCTGCTGACGGTGGTGAACACCAGACGTCATGTTAAATGAGGTCTGAATTAAACGACTCTTTATGTATTTCATTGGGTTGAGATCACTCGTTTAAGGTTTGATGTTTGTCACGTCTCTCGAGCAGCTGAAGCGTACAGCCGTGTTAACCGTCTCCAGTGTTTCGAAGAGGAATGGAGATGTGTATCTAGTGTTTCCTTATTTTTGGGCAGGAAAGCACAGACTTGTTGACTTCCTCTCCCTCCCTTCCTTCCTTCTCTGCGAAGGTACTCATCTGAAAAATGAGAACAAAGAGATTGTTCCTGTTCTCTTTCTTAAGCCTCTTCAGATGCTGTTCGGGAAGCTGCGGGATCATTGTGAGGAGCGCAGAGCAGACGACAGGTAAGAGACGCGGCCCGATACCTGCACACACACACACACAACACACACTTCTGCATGTTCTTCACAGGTGGAGGTGTATATGATGTTCTGCACGGTAGAAACACTGCAGCTCTTCTGACACACAAATCATCAGTTGTGAAGGAACTTGAATGACTTTAAATGACACATCTGTATGTCATTCAGTGTTTATCCTGCATGACAACTTTTGTCTTCTTATGAAGCTGAAATTATTACAAAACATATTTTTGGTATTTTGTGAATAATACAGAATTAGAAAATGGAGTGGATATCTGTATTTCTATGCATTTCGTATAGTTTTTTATGTCTTTGTGAAGGGTGTATGAGCATTATGTGTGCGCATGACATGCTGTAATAATTATTCAGAATCAGTGTTTCATGTTGTGATGTTGTTGCGTGTTGAAGCTCTTCTTCTGTAATAGAAGCACAAGCGAATAGTTTATAATGGAAAAGAGAAGTTAATGAAGTGAAAAATGAATAGAGAGAACTAAAACCTTAGAGAAAGAGAGAAGTGAAGTCCATTTATCACAGTTATTATCTGCACATACATTCATGTGTTTGTTCTGACACACTGGCACTTCATCTGTTGCTTCTGCTTTTAAACCGGATTGAAGATCATTGACTGTCAATGTGTCACATATTCATTCTTCATCTTTCATAACTTTCTTTTTTCTTGTACAGGTGGGTGATGGGTGAAATGAGCCTCATAAACACAGATGCTCTAAAGAACGTCTAGCTCTTCGACATGGATTCAACAGACGGTAAAAGCCAGAGGTCGGACGTCACCAGGACCGTCGATCTCTCTCTCGTGCCGTACCCTTTCCCTCGTCCTGCCGCGTCTCGCCGCTACGCCCCCGTCATGATCGACCTCAACAGACCGCGGCTTCATCGTGTCATCGGGCGATATGACGGCGTACAGGTGAAGCAAGAGACGGTGAAGCCTCTTCCTCTCTGGCCTCCCTCTCTGCTCATGCACTCTCCAGCGTCCTTCTTTCCCCCTTTCCATCCCAGTTTAGTTGCGTTTCCGTTCCTCCTGCCCGGCTCCGTTCCGCATCTCTCTCCGAACCCCTTCCACCAGAGCGAGACGCAGAGGAATCGCCGGCGAGGCCACGAGGGCGCGGGACACGGGCCGACCGGCGCAGAGAAGCCGAGCGTCCACGTGGACGACAGCTACTACGTGGACGTGGGCGGCGATCAGAAGCGCTGGAAGTGTCGCATGTGCGAGAAGTCGTACACCTCCAAATACAACCTGATCACTCACATCCTGGGCCACAGCGGCATCAAACCTCACGGCTGCCGTCTCTGCGGCAAACTCTTCAAACAGCTGAGCCACCTGCACACGCACATGCTGACGCATCAGGGCGCGCGGCCGCACAAGTGCCGGGTGTGTCACAAAGCCTTCACGCAGACCAGCCACCTGAAGAGACACATGATGCAGCACAGCGACGTCAAGCCCTTCAGCTGCGGCGTCTGCGGCCGGGGATTCGCCTACCCCAGCGAGCTGCGCGCGCACGAGCCCAAGCACGAGAAGGGTCAGGAGAACGTCTGCGTGGAGTGCGGCCTGGACTTCCCCACGCTGGCCCAGCTGAAGAGGCACCTGGCGGCCCACCGCGGCCCCGTGCAGTATGACTGCGCCGACTGCGGCAAGAGCTTCCAGTATCCCAGCCAGCTTCAGAATCACGCCATGAAACACAAGGACATCCGGCCGTTCATCTGCAGCGAGTGTGGGATGGAGTTCGTTCAGTCGCATCATCTCAAGCAGCATGCGCTGACACATAAGGTAAACGTGAAACACGATCACGAACACAGCTTTGTCACTGATAAGATGTGTAAACAAACAGGCCGTGGATCAATGCGTGCGTGTGTCTTGTAGGGAGTGAAGGAGCACAAGTGTCGCATCTGCGGTCGTGAGTTCACGCTGCTGGCCAACATGAAACGTCACGTTCTGATTCATACCAACGTCAGAGCGTATCAGTGTCACCTGTGCTACAAGAGCTTCGTCCAGAAACAGACGCTAAAGGCTCATATGATCGTCCACTCGGACATCAAACCCTACAAGTGCAAGGTGCGTCACTGCATTTAAACTGCATGGGCTCTGATTTCTGAATCAGCATTAGAATCATTAGCTGTTCAAGTGAAGGTGAATATGATCAGATCATAGAGTCCAAAGCATGAGCAGATCTGTTTTGGCACTTCAGTGTCTCCTCATCTATAGGAAGGATATCGCTGTACAAACTGAATGTGTAACAATGGCCTCTGTTCCCCCGAGAACAAACCCCGCAAATAGATTTCATCTCGCTTTCTCTTGCGCTCAGGAGCACTTCCTGTTTTCTCACGGTCCGATCGGACAGTTTACAGTCTCTTTCTCCTCTTGAAGGAAAGCAGAGGAAAGGACCACCCTAATGAAAGAATGCAGAGGAAAGACAGCAGTGTCCCGTCCGTCCACAGAGACACAAACTTTCACTTTCTGCTTTACTCTAAATGTGTTCTTAAGCATGACACTTTTATAATATACATGTTTTAATGAGTATGTGTATCTGGAATCCTTTTCTGCATTGCTTGTGCCATGATCTTACCAACTGAACTACATGTAAAACAGCACATGTCTAAGAAATAGTTCATAGTATTACTAAGAGTAAACAAATGTCCCCAGAAATGATTATTCACTGACATACCGGCCGTGTGAAATATTTCAGCCAGTGAAACATCATTAATGCTGCTGCTGCTGCTTTTTAAACCTTTGAAATGTGATGCGTGTCTGTTGTTTCTCTCACAGTTGTGTGGAAAAGAGTTTAACAGAATGCACAATCTGATGGGTCACATGCACCTGCATTCCGACAGCAAACCCTTCAAATGTCTTTACTGCACCAGCAAATTCACGCTGAAGGGAAACCTGACGCGACACATGAAGGTCAAACACGGCATCATGGACAGAGGTCTGGATGCTCGAGGTGAGACGCGTCACTAGATTTTAATGCAACGGTTTTAAGACTTGAATTGTGTTTATTAATCTTCATCGTGCGCTTTAGTCTTCAGACGTCGAGGGCGGCTGCGTCTCTCCGGCCCGCTGCGGATTCTGACCCGCGTGGGTCAGGAAGAACCTTTCGATCTGTCGCAGAAGAGCCACGGGCAGATCCGTCTGTCTCAGTCTGACGGGGAGAGCGTCCGCGGTGAGAGTTCCAGCCGTGAGGAAGATGAAGATAGTTTATACAGAATGAGCCGGTACAGTAACCCGTCGCTGGACACTAGAGAGGCAGATGATGAAGATGATGGTGATGAGGAAGAGGTCAGTGAGGAGAAGAAGAGTTCAGTCTTCTTTGATGGACAGCTCTACAGAAACTAACAAACAAACTGTGAATATACTGTATATGAATATTTTTTCATGTGAGAAATCTGTGAAAGTATTTTGATCTCTGATGACGTGTATTGTGTTTATTCTGCTTCTAAGATTCTATATTGTTCCATGAAATTAATATAATTATGAAAAGAAATTTTTTACATTTGTAACTATTTTTTTACATTCTTTCTAAATGCTAATAATGCCGAATGCCTTCAATGGAGGTGGAAATGTTCGAAATGTTTTGCCTTGATTTATTCATTATGAATGAGTGCTGACGGTTTAATTATGTTTGATGTGTCTAACACAATAATATGTTCATGGATGATTCTAAATTAAACGATTTTATCATTTGTGAATTCATCGATCACTATTTATGCTCAGTAAATTCATTTTAAGATCTTGACAACACAATGACACAAACAGAATCATTATAAATAGATTCAGCAATAATCATGATGGAGTGAATATGTTCAGAAGAAACGCTGTATACAGTTACACTACACAACAGTCTTGTTATAGTTTATTATCTTTTAAATACACACCTTTGAACAGGTGGTGAACACATTCTTCCTCAACAGAGAAAGAGAATTCTTCATAAGCCCCCACAGAAGAGAGAGAGAGAGAGAGAGAGAGAGAGAGAGAGAGAGAGAGAGAGAGAGAGAGAGAGAGAGAGAGAGATTGTGTGTGTGACGTTGTTTTTATATCCTGGTGGGATATTTACACCTGAATGCACTTATAACTCATACAGAATGATATTTTTAAGTTTAATTTGAGGTTTTGTGGGATGGTTATAGGTTTAGTGATGGGTTAGGGGAATATATAACACATCATCTATTTATAAAATAAGTATAAACTAAACCCATATAAACACACATTCGTGATAGAAACACATCTATTGCAGTATATTGAAACATATATTTTAACATGCAGATGCAGAAGAATATAATGTAGTTTTCAGTTTTCTGTGTGTTTGTCCTGATGAAACTCAAAGAGGAAGTGCTCAGATCCTCTTCCTGTCATCCAGACACCTCAACGTTTCACTCCATACACACAGAATCAGGTACTGTGAATCACCTCGACTGAAGTGAAAGTTCTGGATGAATCAAAACAATCATGTTTCTGTAAAAACAGTGTAACACAAAATACATACAATTCCTCTTTTGTATCATCCGATCACTAACGGTTAATGAACTGAACTGAATCTCTTACAGTCATTGTTCTGATCTGCTGTAGAAAACATAAAAACAGATTTTCCTCCAGTCATCTGACGGCATCTAAAATCATTTATATAACCCATTGCAGATGTTTTATAGATGCTTATAATCTTGGCTTCATTTCATTAAACAGAGCGTTCCGTAATGAAAACAGTCATTTCCACTGTATTTCCTGCAGGAGATTATTTCAGCATTATATTTTGATGCCTGTTATATAATATAATATATATTTTATATTCTCTTATGCTGATGATTTAAAGTTATTCATCTTTGATTCTGTTGAAATCAGACCACAGCGCCATCTATCACGATCATCTTTACAGTGCTGATTTACTTTACTAAAGATTTATTTATACTGTCATTCCTTTTAATCACAACATTAAAGTTGTTTGAATAAATACAGCTGATATGATACAGATCAATGTTGCTGTGTGTTTATAATGTATTGAATATGTTCATGGTTTACAATTATACCAAACATATAATGTTATCAAATTAAATTCGTATCATCTTCACGCATAATAATGCATGATGAGATGGCATATATCTGCCAAATCAAACCAAGAGTCAAAAGAATAGATCAGTATAATAGAAAGTAAAATAAAATTCTCATATGATCAAGTAGCATATGCAAGCAGTGACCTATGTTTGTTTTAGAATAAAATTTCATATATTTTAGTAAATCATTATTATGAAAATTTTAAAAAATCTTCATTGTGTTTCAACGTTTGTATTTTTTTTACAAAGACAGTAAAATCACACCCGAATAATGTTGTGTAAATCTGCGACGTTACCCGAATCCCCCTGTACGTGAGAGAAGAATGGTTCAGTCTCAAGATGGCGGCCTCCATCCTGCAGCGCTGTCTCACTCCTGTACAAACCTTCTCAAAACATGTCAGTCACAGATCGATCGGTAAGTGTCACTATTATCACATTATCATCATTATGACACGCTCGAGTCTGATCTAGATTCATATATAGCCAAACGTCCATTCATTTGTAAGTCTATACGCCTGAAGAGGTGAAAGAGAGGTGAACGCACACACACACACACACGATCATATGGGATGAGCACAAACACATGTGTGTTACACACTTTTGCATTACATGAGGTGAATGTGACTGAATCCGAAAAGCATGTCAATATCTGGTGTTGGTCTGATCTGATCCAGGATCAGTTTGCAGTGTGTGTTATTAGTGTGCATGTGCTGTATTTCAGTCAGAAGATGTTTGCTGTCAGCAGCATACACAGACTCTACAGTATGGGATCAGAGACAGAAGGAAAGTCACAACATCGGTAAGATCTTCTTCACACACACACACACACACACACACACACACACACACACACACACACCAGAATGGGATCTGCTGTATCTCTGACTGTCGACAGAGGGCAGTGTTGCTTTTCAACAGATCTTGCTGGGTTTCTTGAGGGTTATACTGTCTATTGTCTATATTGTATATTTGTATAGTTCTTTTGATCATCTGTGTCTGTCATTCTGTAACACTGTGGAGCTTCTGTCACTAAAGCTCATTCTGATTCTGATTCTCCTGAAGCACAACTGGCCTCTCTGATGGACAGATCATATGAGCGGAAGTTTCCCGTCAGCTCATTGACCATGGCCAGGGTGAGAGAACGCCTCTACAGCCTTTCAATCACATGCATTGTTAAATAATAATAAGAAACTGTAGAAACTGTCTGTTCTCTTTAGTTTATAGATACTATATCTTCAAGAGAAGAAGTTGATCAAGCAGAATATTACTTCTATAAGTAAGTATATAGTTTTATGTTTTTTAATCATTCTGTTAGTGTTTCTGCTGAATCTGAATCAGGTTATGTTGTAATGTTTCTCTTCAGGTTTCGTCACAGTCCAAACTGCTGGTACCTGCGGGACTGGACCGTTCACGGCTGGTTTCGACACTGTCTCAAATATGGAGCTCGAGATAAAGCTCTGTACACGCTGAAGAACAAGGTTCCTCTCGCTTCACATCATTGTGTTTGACAGAGTCTTATGAGTGTTAAGAACATCTGTGCGTCTTTCTGTGTGATTTGTAGGTTCAGTTTGGGATGTTTCCTGATGAATTCACATTTAATCTTCTGATTGACTCTTATATAAAGGATGAAGACTTCAAAGGTTTGTCATGACTTGTATCATCAGAACGTTTCATCAGACTCTTTTGGCTCATGTTTGAATCGTGTGTTAAACGCAGGAGCTTGTTCAGTGGTGGAGGAGTTGATGCTTCAGGAATCTTTTGAGAAGATCTCCACACAGATTCTGTCTCTGTACGCTCTCAGCAGATATCTCAACACCAAACCTGAACTCAGTGTGAGTAGATCAGACATCAGGTGTGTCATGTGTGTGTTGTGTATGTGAAGTGAGTTGAGCTTGTTCTTCATGTGTGCAGTGGCAGGAGGAGAGGAACATCGGTGCATCTCTGCTGTTGGCCGGATTAAAGCAGGAGAACTCGGTGGGCTTCAGCGCTCAGCTGTTGGGATATGCACTTATCGGTGTGTGCTGCAGAAATCACTCAGACCGATGATCCTGCTGTGATGATTTGATCTTTAGTTCAGATTGTCTGATGTTTGTGTGTACAGGTAAAGTGGAGTCGTCCAGAGGGATTCATTCTGGTGTTTCATCAGATGCCCTTAATCTGGTCCTCTGGTTATCTTGGGCAGGCCCTCGTCGTCATGGAGACGGTGTGTTCTGACATCAGAGATGTGAAGTTATCTACGGAAGTTGTGAGTATTTAAGAAGATAACGTGCTAAATTACTGGAATGAGGGAGGTTTGTTTATAATGATGATATTTACCTTGCCTGAGGGAATTCACACAAATAATGCTGTTGAATTTATGAGGACACAAACTCCAACCAAGACCTGCCTGGAGAAATACAGAATACTGCAGGAAGAAATCTATTTCAGCTTTTATATTAGTTTTGTTTTTATGACACACTGATAGTTGCTTGAGTTAAATGAATCCACGTCATGAGCTGTTATTAAACACTGGTTTGTTTGTGTGGTGTTCAGATTGACCATGTGCAGAAGATCCTGGAAGATCTCTCAACACCTCCTCAGGACACTTCCGATGAGGAGAGCTCTCACAGCGAGACTGAGCTCGTCACGGACGAGGAAGATGAACAGGAGCGAGAGAAATTACCAGAATACATCAGCAGATTTAAGGTTTGTCTATCAGACAGTGTGTCAAAGAAAATCATTAGATGAATAAATGACCATTCTCATCTTCTACACCTGAGCAGGAACTGAGAAAACGACTGGAGGTTGAGGATAAGTTGGACCTGAGAGGTCTGGAGTCTCTGACCTCAGTCCTGACCCAACAGACACTGAGGTCCTGTGAGGAATCAGACGTGAGCGAGTACAGGAGGAAAGTAAAGGAGTGGGAGACTGAACGTCAGCAGCTGATCGAGAGAGAGACGGAGATGAGACGCAGCGCTCAACACGAGCATCTGAAGAAACAGACGGCAGCTGCGGTCCAGTGAAACGGTCTCGTCTTCATTGTTTCTGATGTTTATTGTCATTGGTTGGGTAGATTGAGATAACCGTTGTGTGGTAATATTATTTGGTTTTGTTTCAGTGCGCTGTAAATCTGAACAGTGTAAATAAACTAAAAACAATCTGCTCATGTTTAGTCTCTGTCCTTTCATTCTGGATTTACACACACACATATATACAGAAGCACATGTTTATATTTGTCTCTCACAGTTAAATATTGTTGTACTGTATGCAGCATCTATTTTCATGTGTTGCATGCGTGTTCCTCATCATCATCTGCGCTTGAGAATCTGGCTGCTATTCAACCAAGAAAACACAAATAATGAAGACACATTGTGTTTCCATCAGAGATCCTCTTCCTGACTGCACACATGACAGTTCTATGACCATTATAGGATTAAATGAATATGAAATGTTTTCTCATATCTTACATATTTCTCATCAGTCTGCAATTCTCCCGTCATCTGTATGATGATGAGAGTCTGACACATGAATGAAATGATCGACAGGTAAACCGTATGACTGCTGGACAGTAAAACATCATTTACAGAGTTTTGTACTTAAAATGGCAGCAATGAATAAAAAATAGAAATGAATGAAAGTTGTCATGTATGTGGTGAATTTTGTGCATCAGAGTAACTGGTTTCATGTATGGTATGATAATAAATGACTCTCGTGTAGTTATTAATGAATCAGATGTATTCTGGGCTTTATCCTTCAGTAATTCTATTATGAAAGTGAACTGTAATTTAATTGCACTTCTTGATATCAAGGGTTTGTTTCCTCTCGGTTGGGTTTTAGTTTGACTCGTGATGTGATTTATTTGACTTGTTCCAGCACGAACCTCAAAACTGTCCTGAAACTCAATCTGATATGACAGCAAATCATGTTAAACATTATTCTGTTACAGCGAATTAAAGCTTTTAACCTGAATCAAGCTTTTTATACATTGAGTCTGGACGCGCTGGGACAACGTCTGAAATCATTAAATTCTCTCTTCAATTAAGAGCACTTAATTTGGAATGATATTAATTTGTTTAATTTAAATAAATGAAAGAATTTCTCAAAAGTGTAAAATAGCTTACAGAAGACGAACAACATAAACCTTATTAGAGCTACATCTATTGCAAAGAATTAAAGTCTATATTTTGGGTTTTGACGGCTAAACAGTATTTTTCTGATCTAGACAACACTGAGCTTTCTTTTGTCTATAGGTCGGTCACGTGTCATATGAATCTTAGATGGACACATGTCCTCTCATCAGCAGAGAATTGAAGCTTCTGTGTCTTACATTGTAAACTTTCTTCTTCATACTATTGTTGTCTTCTTCTGATGTGTCGCTTCATTGTCTCCTAACATCTGTAAGTCGCTTTGGATAAAAGCGTCAGCTAAATGACTCAATGTAAATCTTAGCTCTGAACTTTGTTATTCTCTGGTGAGGTTCATGCTGAGATGACAGAAAGACTGTTTTAATAATGAGATACATGAGATGACAGATAGTGTTTTAGATAGTTTTATCACTTTGAACATTCATCTTTCCTTTCATATACACATCAAATTAACTTCATTCGTCTCATTATTAAACAAACACGTCTGCACTTCCTACACCACACATGAATCATGGTTATGGGTTTGTACATACAGAGATGTATAGTATAAGTCTCTGTCAGATGTGTAAATGCACTTGTTCTGTGCTGTATTTCTGTCTCTTCACAGGACAAAAGCTGCCTGACCTTTTTAAAGGTAAATCTGATTATAATCATTACATTCGAGCCTGTTATAATAGCACATTCTCGTAGGTATAATATGATTTGATATCATTTACATTTGTCAGCCCATCAGATATGAGCAGGCGGGGCAGCACAAGAGAGAATAAAGGCGGATTTTTTCATGGGAACTTCAGGAACTCGTGCAGAATGAGGGTTCGAGCAGAGTTCAATGTTTGATCATCATCATGAACAACAGCACTGTTTTGAGAAGGATGGAGCCCACCATCCCCACCATCATGTTCATCTTTGGTGTCATCAGTAACCTGATCGCCATCGTCGTGCTTTGTAAGTCTCGAAAGGAGCAAAAGGAAACGACCTTTTACACGTTAGTTTGCGGGCTGGCGGTCACTGATCTGTTGGGGACAGTCCTCGCCAGTCCGGTCACCATCGCCACGTACGTCAAGGGCTCGTGGCCGGACGGAGAGCCTCTGTGTCAGTACTTCGGCTTCGTTCTGCTCTTCTTCTCTCTCGCTGGACTGAGCATTATCTGCGCCATGTCGATCGAGAGATACATCGCCATCAATCACGCGTATTTCTACAACGATTACGCGGATAAGAGACTCGCGGGCGTCGCGCTCCTCGCCATTTACGCATCGGACGCGCTGTTTTGCGCGCTGCCGGGTGTCGGGTTCGGAGAGGTGAAGATGCAGTACCCGCAGACCTGGTGCTTCATCGACTGGAGGACTAACGTCAGCACACACGCCGCTTTCTCCTTCATGTACGCCGGCTTTAGTTCGGTTCTGGTGGCGGTGACGGTGCTGTGTAACGTTCTGGTGTGTTGCGCTCTGATCCGGATGCACCGGAGGTTCGTCAGACGCACGTCTCTCGGCGCCGACGCGTCTGATCCCGGCAGGAACCGAAACTTTGGGCGTCTTGCTGGTGCTGAAGTCCAGATGGTGATTTTACTGATCGCCACTTCGGCTGTGGTGCTCATTTGTTCAATTCCTCTTGTCGTAAGTTACTCTCAGATATTGTGTTTTCACTTTATCTCGTGTTCTGCTGGCTCAGATATGAAGGTCTTATCTGTAGTTCAGGAACACACCATTCAGATTCATCTGATTGATTTTCCAGCAGTTTTCTGCATTGTTTAGTGGATTTGAATGAGCTGATGATAAAGTCATGTGTTAAACATTAGACCTGCTGTATATTCTTCACATGTCCCGTTTTATTTATGCTGTAGGTCCAAGTGTTTCTCAACCAGATTTACAAGACGCCAGTGGAGAAGCGGCTGGATAAAAATCCAGATCTACTGGCAATCCGCTTTGCCTCAACCAACCCCATTCTAGACCCCTGGATCTATATTCTGCTGAGAAAAGCAGTGCTGTCGAAGGTGATGGAGAACATCAAGTGTCTTTTCTGTAAGACTGCCTCTCGGCAGGGTCAAGGGTCAAGCTTTCACTGCATTGATGGGCAGCGGGTGTCCCCTGTGATCTCCAGAGGTTCTCTGTCTGCTGTGTCCAAAGAGATTCGAGAGGTCACAAGCAGGCCTACCTCACAGATGTTTCTGTATTTGCCTAAAGTCACACAGAACTATCCGCACACCTGTCAATCAAGCCGGTGCTCATCTGAAGGTTTAAATAATGAGGCTGTGAAATGGACAGATATACACACATCAAAAGATCAGACTTTACAAATTACTATAACCAACGAATCTTTTGAAGAGAAAAGTATTTAGCTCATCTTGATCTGTCAATATTTCTGTCAATTTCTCTTAACTGCACTTTGACTTTGTGAGGTTTTTACACATATGTAACATATAGTCTAATGCCGTGTCTGTCATGAGTTTTTATGTGTGTTAAATAGTGGTTCTTAAAGTTTCTTAAAGAATTTCTGGAAGAGTCGCGTACATTTTATAGGATGATGCTGTCTCTTACCATTCATTTACATGCGTGTTTGTTTTTCCAAAATAGTTCAAAACACTCAATATCAACAAAAACCTACAGGAAATAACCTACTTAAAATGTTTTTATAACATTTTCTCCTTAGTGTCCTGTTTTTGGTCATGAGGTTAAGGTTCATACTGAGCGATGAAGGAAATAAGAAGTTAAATGGACTTGTGAGACCAATTTTACCAACTTTTTAGACAAAGATAACAGACAAAATGAGTCTGAGCAGATGTCTGTCCTGATTAAAGGCGCACACATCTAAAACCCTCCATTTGGATCTAATTGTTGAATAAACATTCTCAATGATGAGGATAAAGTTTATAGACGAATCATTGAGATTAAAACTGTTCTCATGAAATTGATCCTCATTACACACTCAACTTTATTTATAGTCAGTTTAAATATGAACTCGCACTGACCTCATTTCCAAGTTTTAATATTGTGAATTAAGTACAAAAGCTAAATTGATTCTGGACATCAGCTTTGGAACAGACAAACACAATCTATACAAAATACACAAAACTTTAATCACAGTGCTGATGACGGACACTTAGTTCACAATGTTTAAACATACTCTAAATAAGTAAATAATGCATGTAAACTAACTGAACAAGAGAAAAAAGAGATTGTTTAATATGTTATAGGTATTGTGTTGTAAATAGTTAAATATACTGTTCATTCCTAATGTTAAAATATTAAATTCATGTCTATTTTCTGTTGTAAACACTTACTGTTTTAAAATGAATGTTAGTTGTCCAGCTGGTAAAGAATTTTCCATGTCCTGATCATTCTCAGTGTTTATTTGTATCTGTTATCTGTTTATATGATGATCCTGATGCAGAAACCAAGTAAATAATCAAAGATGTCAATGGAAAAATGACTCCAGAACAACACAGACTCTTATCTTTTATACCACATTGTGTCATTTATTTTATATATTTGCTTTTCACATGTGTCGTGAAACTGCTTTAAAAACGACTGATCTTCCACAAATATTCTTAGTATTAAAAATAAACCTAAATAAAACAAATCCTTTGAGCTTTTTAAACAATTCAGACATATAGTCATGTCTCCATCATCTGATGAGGAAGATTTATTACTGTAATAACACTTATATTCATTTATGTTTTGATATTTTATTTGATTTTGTTGTCCATGTTTTGCTGTTAGCTTTCGTTTATGACGGGAAGTGACGTCACGCGCGTAACTAACTACGCAGATCTCGAGAAACTTTTGTCTTTGTGTAAATGAAATGTCACGAGTAGATAAGCTCACAATTATAAAGGTATAAATCACATGAGTTATAATCATGTGATCACAATAGTGAACATGAAAATAAAGTTTAGTTTAGCGCGTCTTTCTTTTATTAAGCATTCGTTTTGTTTGATGACAGAAATCAGTCAGTAGATGATTAAAACAGATGACTGTCAATTAAACACAGATAAAATAATGAATTTATGTTTAAGAATGAGGTCAGAAAAGCAAGACCGATCACGTGGGTTTACGGTGTGTGTTTGATTGATGGTCGCAGGTGACAGGAAGCTGGCAGGTGTCGTGATCATCACAGGTCACCTGTCATCCTTCTCTTTCACCCGGACAACAGTTAGTGTTACACTGTAGTAAATAAATGAAAGATGAGCGTCACCAGAAACCTCATGACGAAGAGCTGAAGAAATCAAAGTGAAGCAGGACAGACAGCGAGGAGGACAAACACACAAGCGATGAGGATGAGGATGATGATGATGATGAAGTGAGATCATAAACACAGCGAGAGAGTCATGGGATCAAAAGACAAGAAATCGAAAGAGGAGAGCAAGAAGAAAAGGAAAAAGAAAGAAGAATCCGAACAAGAGGAAGATGATGATGATGATGATGATGACTCTCAAAAGAAGAAGAAAAAAGAAGAAGTCCAAGAAGGGAACGACAGACAGTGATGATGAGGGAAAGAAAGATAAAGGCAAGAAGAAGAAGAAATCCAAAACTGTGGATTATGTGGAGATCTATGAGAACGAGCTGAGAAACTATGAGCCTGAAAAAGTGGAGAACTATGAAGATGAGTACCATAAGAAAAAAGGTAAAGCTCTTTCTCTCTTTAAACATTTACACAATTACATGTGAATGTCAATCTTAGCATGATTTATCAAAGTTTTCTCATAGGTTTTCATTATCCTCTTAAAGTGTTTTAAAGCATTTGTTTGTGTTTAAATCATGATTTTTCATAGTCAGATAAAGTGTGTTTTCAGAATTATCACATTCATAACAGTTCATATTCCTCATAAATGAACACATGAATATTATAATAACTATTTGATGTTCTTTAAAGAGTCATCTCTTCTTCATTTGTTGGGTATTATTGCTTCTGGTTTGAGTATTTTAATTAATCCTACAAAGTTTGTTTCCTCTCATAAACGTGTGTTCTTTTCTATCACATTCATCACACATGAATATTTCAGTTTTTTAAATAGATAACTCATGTATAAACTGATATTATTCTGATGTCTGACTCTATCAACAGGACTTTAATAAAATATAAACAGATGATTTAATATATTAATAATAAATACATTCTGTGGGAATTTTTGACTGAAAATGTCACTGAAACACTGTTTAGGTTCTGTTTTTATAATTATTGTATATCTTCATTAGATCAGTAGAAGAGTATGATGATGTTAATTCTCGTTAACCCTTTAGAACAGGGTCAATGTTAGCGGATCAGATCTCTGTTAACTAAACTAAACTCATTTGATCTCATCATATATCCTCTGCTATGGCATCCCCTCTTTAATAATGCACAAGATCTCTTTCTAGTTCAGTGTTAAATGAAATGACAGCAGGCGTGTTACTGATGCTTTACAGTCTATGAGGTGGTCACCATCACAGGAGATGTCAATGGAGCAGGAACAGACGCTAATATCTTCGTCACACTCTTTGGTGATTATGGCATCACTCCTAAACTGCATCTCGCCAGCAAGTGAGTCCATACACCTGACGTCTGATCGCTGACCTCCAACTCCATTCATAAGTGTCTTCGTTAATAATGAATGAATTTCGTGTTTGAGCCGGACAGCAGGATATGTTTAAGTGTTAATCAAACGTCTTACTGTAATGAACAGTAAGTGGATATAATGGTATAAGGCTGATGAAATGTCTCTTTCTTTTCTCTAAATCTACAGCACAGAGAAGAGGTATTTGTGTTCTGTCCCTCTTTAATGAAGGGAAAATCTGACTCATTTTGTGTTGTGTTGTTCATTCTGAACGTGTACATGATATTCTAGATCCCGTCATCAAGGACCAGTATAAAGTAAATGTGATCTGTCTGACAAACAGCTTTCTGACAACAATGACAGATTTAAAATAAAGATTGATGTACTGAATCTTGAACATTTTGTCTAATAGACATATTGTCATAATTCAGATTGATAGAGATGTGATGATGAAGTGGAGTGTTCCTCATGATGAAAGGCTAGAATATCCATGTGCTGTACATCAATATGATGCACTTAGTGTGAAGAAATAACAATAACATGTTAGCTCAATGATGTGTGTTTATCATCTGTCAGCAAATACATGATATATTCACTACTGGATATCATGTATTTTCTGAAAACACATAAAGTGGTGAAACAAATTGATCTAAAATGAACTTGCACTAATTGTTATTAAGTAACATTAATAAGCATAATTAACTTACATCATAAACATGGTCTGTGTTTGTTACAGAGAGAACTCATAATTCTGTGTTTGATGAAAAACACATATACTGATGTCGTTTACATTTATTTATATCACAGGAATCGAACTGCATTTGAAAGAAACAAAACTGATGTGTTCCGGATAAAAACACATAATGTTGGACCTTTAAAAAAAGTCAGGTATGTTTAACATGTCTGTCTGTTTCATAGAAATAATTCAAATATATATTTGTAATGATATTTGTCATCAAGTGGTCTGCTAGGAGTTTGTCTGAATGTTATTTTTTATTATCATTTTGATCTAAAGACCTGAATATAAAGTTATTAAAGTATTATATTAAAACTACAGTCGTCTGTAAAGTTGATCCGTGGGAAATACCAAAAGTCATTTCTTTCTTTCAGGATTGAACATGATAACACGGGTTTGAACGCGAGCTGGTTTCTGGATCGGGTCGTGGTCACAGACATGAACAGACCACATTTACGCTTTTACTTCGCCTGCAACAACTGGCTGAGCAGAACTGAAGGAGATAATCTGTTCGTTCGTGATCTGCTGGGTACGCTGGACCCCATGGACATGCCCAAATGTGAGATATCTTCAGCTGCTAGAATCTGATCTATTTCATTTGCTCATCTGATCTGATTCATCTGTATTACTAATGAAATGGTTTTGTTTTGCAGATAACAAGTATGTTGTGAGTGTATTCACAGCTGATGTGAAAGGCAGTGGAACAGATGCTGATGTCTTCATCAATATTTTTGGGGAAAATTGTGATACAGGTCTGTTAAAGTCACAGACGACATGCACATAACAGATGATGAAAGTTTATCTTTGACTGCGCTGTTGTGACTGTAAACCAAACGTGATACCACATGTGTCTCTCCATCTCTGGAGTGTCCTTACATGACTGTTTGACATGTTTTGCTAATATGTCTGATGATTGAAGGAGAAAGAAGGCTGGACAATGATAAGAACAACTTTGAGAGAGGAACAGAAGACAAGTTCACCATCGAGGCTCCTAATCTGGGAAGAGTGAGAAAAATAACCATCGGTCACAATAATAAAGGCTCTTCTGCCGGCTGGTTTGTAGAGAAGGTAAAATCTCTTCATGGAATATAATACACACACACACACACACACACACACAGAGAGGGATTTGGGTCAGGTGTTAGATCATTACCATACGTGTGTCATCATTTACCATGGTAACACGCTCCATCCATCCCAGCGTGCTGTAGTATGAGGTCATAGTCTCTCGGTCTGTAGTCACCTTATCCACACTGTAAGGAAACACCTCGATACTCTACAGGATTGTTTTTCCTACAGATGAGACCCACAACTTGCAGATATGCACACAGATCACGCAGACACGCCTCAGACGCTCTGCTCTCGTTTCAGGTTATAGTGGACGATCTGGGCAACAAGGCCGTGTACGAGTTTCCCATCAGCCGCTGGCTTGCCATCGATGAAGATGATGGGAAGATTCAGAGAGATGTTCTGGTTGGAGGGAGTCAACCTACTGGTAACATCTCAACATTCAGTGTGAGATCGGCATCTCAAAGCCGAATCAATGAGTAATAAATGTAGACGGATCTCCACCTGTCTCATTGATGTGGAAAATAACAGTAACATTAATCATTTTCAACACAAAATGTGAATTAGTCCTGTATATAAATGTCAGAACTCACTTTTTGTTTAAATGATGAGCTCAGCCGTTGTTTTGCAGGTATTGTGTATAATGTTCAGGTGGTGACTGGAAACATTAGAGGTGCTGGAACAAACTCCAAAATTCACATGGTCATGCACGGATCCAAAGGCATGAAGAACAGCGGCAAGGTGTTTCTGGAAGGAGGAAAGTTTGAGCGAGGTCTCACGGACATCTTTAACGTGGAGATCGCGGCTCTGCTCAGTCCTCTCAGTCGGGTCACCATCGGTCATGATAACGGAGGGGTCAGCGCCGGCTGGTACTGCGAGAAGGTCAGATCTCTCTGCATTTCAAGTACAAACTCTTTATCAACAGTATCTGTGTCATGCTCTTATGGTATTATATTGTAGAAATTCATTCAAACATCTATTTTATATTCTTTTTAATATAATAATATTTTATACAATTTAAAACAAATCTCATGAAATCTTAATATGACTGCGATTCCATGTCTTTTTGCATTATACACATGATATTTATTTGTGTCTATAGAATGGCATGTTGTGCTAATAGCTTTACTTACTTTGTTTATTCTGTGTTGTGTTGTGTGGCAGGTGGTGATCTTTTGTCCTTTCACTGGAATCGAGCAGACGTTTCCCTGCTCCAAATGGCTGGACGAGCATGAAGGTGACGGTTTAATCGAGAGGGAACTGTATGAAATGGTTTCACTCCGACAGAAGAGACAGAAGAGTAAGTATGTGAATGTGAAAGACATGAAGAAGTTTTACTTTTAGAAATCGGATGAATCTGATTCTTCTCAGAACATCCGTGGTCTCTCTGGATATGGACATCAGATCTGCCTGGAGCGGGAACAGATGCTTCAATCTTACTGCAGATATATGGAGTAAAAGGAAAGTCAGACGAGATGAGACTGGACAATAAAACCGATAACTTTGAGCAGGGTCAGCTCGATAAATTCATGGTAAAACTTGCCGTCACGTCTGATTTGATTTATGTGTTTTTTCGTTTAGTTTGTCTCTAACACACTGGTTTTCAACAGGTTGAATTGCCAGATATCGGGAAGCTGACGAAACTGAGGATTTGGCACGAGAAGAGGAATCCTTTCGCCGGCTGGCATTTAAGTCGAGTAAGAGAAACACATGTCTGATATCTCTCAGCATTAGACACACAAATCACCTGAACAATGATTTTCTTTGTGTCCAAAGATTTCCATAATGAAAACATTAACGAAAGAAACGTATACGTTCCCGTGTGAGCGCTGGCTGGACACTAATGAAGATGATAATGAGGTTGTGCGAGAGCTTTCGGCCACAGGAGACCTCATCCCTGAACCTCTGCCTGGTATTTAACATCACACACATCAACACAAAAGCAGAATTGTTCGTCTACATTCACTGCAAGTGAACAGATTTTTATATTTGTTCGTGGTTTTTGATGATTAGGATATCTCTTCATGTTGGCATGTGTCTCATTTAATGAAGAACATCACAATTATATATAAACCATTATCTTATGTGCGACTCTTGTCATGTTTTAAAATCCTGAACGGATCATCTCTTCAAAACAATTGATAACATTGCTCTGGTTTCTCGCTGTAGTTATAAAGTATCGGGTCACGGTCTACACGGGGACCGTTAGCGGCAGCGGAACAGACGCCTCGGTGTTTCTCTGCCTGATCGGTGACAACGGAGACACGGGCGACCGCACACTAATCAACTGCAAGAACAACGTCAACAAGTTTGAGAAAGGCAATGTTAGTACAGTGTGTGTTCTCTGATGTTGCCGTGTTGTGTTGTGTGTGTCAGACTCCGTGTGTCTCCTCAGGCCGATGAGTTCATCGTTGAGGCCGTGTCCATCGGTACGGTGCGCAGGGTGCGGATCGGTCACGACGGTCGGGGCGGAGGCTGTGGCTGGTTTCTGGATAAAGTGATCATCAGGGAAGAGGGACAGGCCGAGTCACACGCTGTAGAATTCCCCTGTAACAGGTTACCGTCATAACATCTTCTGAATTCAGATTAATGTGTGTTGGGTGATGGCATGATCTCCTCCATCAAGACACAAAAATCATGTTTGTACAAAAGAATTAACGTTAGTGTTTTAACATTTAAGTTCTGATGAATGCTGCTGGAGTGATACTGATCTTCATCTGTACAGATGGCTCGACCGCAATGAAGATGATGGACAGATTGTTCGTGAGTTGGTGCCATTCGCAGATGGTCAAAGACTTTACAGTGAGTTTTCTTCTGTTTGCTAATATGTGCTAATCTTATACACTTAAAAGGTTATGATGAAAGCTCATGGTGAGTTGAAGTAAAAACTTGTCATTTCAGACGTCAGCTATCACATCGCGGTGAAGACGGGGAACGTCAGTGGAGGAAGTTCAGATTCTAAAGTCTTTGTGAAGTTATATGGTGAGAAAGCAGACAGCAGCAGAATGATGCTGGTCGTGTCTGACAATAACCTGCGTAATTACTTTGAGACCGGACGTGTTGATATATTCACGGTGGACACCTTTGATATCGGGCAGGTGTGTATTGTAGTGAGTGGTTTAGTAACGTGTGCAGAAACTCTACGGCCGTCTGATTTCTTGCTGTTTTTCAGATCAACCGTCTCTTGATAGGTCACACTAATGAAGGCATGCGTGCTGGCTGGTTTCTGGACAGCGTTCAGATTATGGTGCCCAATCATGGCAAAAATTACATGTTCCCCTGTCACCGCTGGCTGTGCAGAGACGAGGCTGACGGCAAAACCGAAGTGGACATCTATCCCAGTGAAATACTGGATGTGGAACAATGTAAAGACTTTAGAGTTTTACATAAATGTTTCAGCGTTGATTGTGTCTATATTAATCACCTGTGTTGTCCTCTAGTAATAAACTATGAGATTACGGTTGTGACGGGAGACGTCTGGGCTGGTGGCACAAATGCCAATGTTTTTATCCAAATATATGGAGATGAAGGAAAGACCGAAGTTATTCATCTGAGCTGCAGGTCCAACAACTTTGAAAGAGGTACAACAGACATTTTCAAGGTAATGCCGTCGTTTAATCATCATCACATATGACGCCATCACACACATCACTGAATCGTGGTCAATGATCTCACTGCAACAGATTGAAGCTAAAGACGTGGGGAAGATCTTTAAGATTCGTGTCAGTAACGATGACACGGGCGTGGGTTCTGGCTGGTATCTGGACCGGGTGGAGATAAAGCGTCTGATCATGGCCATGGTTCCCAAAGAGAAGAAAGAAGATAAAAAGAAGAAGAAGAAGAAGAAAAAAGAGGAAGAGGAAGATGATGAAGAAGAGATGCGTGAGGTGGTTTTGACATACGTCTTCCCCTGTGATCGCTGGCTGGCTTCTGATGAGGAGGACAGAGAGATTGTGGTAGAACTTCTGCCTGAGGACAACGAGGAACTGGAGGGTACAAAACCAAACACTTATCGCTTATCATCTGTCATTAATCTTGCTGTTATCCTGTGATGTATTACAACTAAAACATCATGTAAGTCACTGTCAAAAGAGCTTTGTTGAATCATTCATCGTCCTCTCTGCTCTAGAAGTCACGTATGAAGTGAACGTCTTCACAGGGAACGTGCTGGGAGCCGGAACAGACGCCAACGTGTTCGTTAATATCTACGGTGAGAACGGAGACACGGGGGAACGACCGCTGAAAAAGTCCAACCATCTGAATAAATTTGAGCGTGGACAGGTGAGCGTGATGATGAGGTGTTCCTCGTGGTTTCTCTCTAACTGAAGGTAACGCTGTAAACTGACCCGAGTGCTTCTGTTATTCACAGCAGATATCAGGGTTTAGTCTTACTCCTCTGTCAACTCATTCATTATTCAGCACACACACACACACACACACACACCTGATCTCAATCAGCATTGACTGCAGATTCAAAGGTTTTGTGGTCTGTAGTTCCTGTCTGTAGCTTTCATCTCATCCTAGAAGTTGTCTTTCTAATCCAGGTAAACCAAAAATACTGATGACATGTATCTGTACCACCCACCGTCAAATATAAATCATTTGTGATGTAAACTGAAGGCCATACGGTCCCAGCTTGGTGTTTTAACAGGAAATACATCAGCTCGTGACGGACAGCTGTATTTGATGTAATGCTGTGTGCAGGAGGATGTTTTCACCATCGCTGCTGTTGAACTGGGACCTCTGAAGAAACTGAGGATTCGTCATGACAACAGTCATCAGTCAGCCTGGTACCTGGACCGAGTGGAAATCCTGGACACTAAAGATGACGTCACGTCAGTTTATTTATCTGTTGTTTGTCTGCTTTATTCTAGCTGTGTTTGATGTGTATGTTGTTTATGCTGCAGGTATTATTTCCCGTGTAATCGCTGGCTGGCGGTGGATGAAGATGATGGTCAGATTGCACGAGAGCTGGTTCCTGTGGATGAGGCTTTTATGAGGAAAGATGAGGATGAGGAAGAGTCAGGAGCCACACTGGGCCTGGAGCAGAAGGGTGAGGAAAAGCCCATCATACACGGGTAAAAACCCCAGCTTTTAATCAGTTTTCAATAGTCGTCTCTGTTTTATAGCCATGTCAACAACATACACCCTGAGGGTCAAGACGGGTGACAAAAAACACGCCGGAACAGATGCCAATATCTTTGCCATACTGTGTGGAGAGAACGATGACACGGGTAAACACACACATCATGTGAGTCATGTGACACAAGCTCTTCTTTACACGTCTGTCTCCACCAAACAGGAATCATAAACCTAAAAGCCTCCAAATCTCACAAGAACAAGTTTGAGAAGGCAATGATCGATGAGTTTACAGTGGAGGCCGTCGATCTGGGAGAACTTCAGAAACTCCGAATCGGACATGATAACGCAGGTATGTGATTGACAGGTGGAATTGAAGAAGGTTTTGTTCTGACAGGATTCGGTCGACTGCTTTAGAAAACTGCTGGCAAACAGTTACTGACCCGCGCAGTATTAAGTTGCCAGAAGCGCTTCATTCATGATGAGGCAGATGAATTAATCCACAGCTACAGTAAATGATCACATGTCTTCATGAACTATACAGCTTTAGGCTATAGTGAGAGAAGTTTGACCCCGAAGGACTCTGTGTCTGTACAGGCGGATCAGCTGGCTGGTTTCTGGACTGGGTGGAAATCAACGCTCCTTCACAAGGACAGAGACTTCGCTTCCCGTGCGGCCGCTGGCTGGACTCTGGAGAAGATGATGGAGCGATTGTCCGGGATCTGTATCCCGCTGAGCTGCAGACTGAACTTTACACCCCGTGTAAGAGACGACAGCCGCTCGCCTGACATCTCTTGACTGAAATGTGATTATGTAAAGAAATCTCTTTGTTTCTCAGTCGTTCCATATGAAATCACCACGTTCACGAGCGACGTGTTCGCGGCCGGGACGGACGCAGACGTCTTCATCGTTCTGTATGGACAGATGGGACTGTGTACTCAGCAGAAGTATCTGTGCGTGAACAAGAGAGAACGTCGCATGTACTTTGAGAGAGGAGCTGAGGACATGTTCATAGTGGAGGTGAGCGTCCAGACGCCTCTGATCTCTCAGCTCTGATGATTTCCGTCTCATCTGTCTCATCTGTGTCATCTGTTGCGTCTTTGCAGCTGGAAGACGTAGGAGACATCTTAGAAAAGATCCGAATCGGACACGATAACAAAGGGATGAACCCCGGCTGGCATCTAGACCGAGTGGAAATAAGAAGACTTTTAAGAAAAGGAAAGGTAAGAAACTCAAATAGAGTTTTTTAGATCAATCCACTGGCTTTAGTTGGCTTTGCCTTTATTAAATCAATGTGTTAGTGATGTCGACCCTTGTGAATCAGGGCTCAGAGACCACCATCTTTCCCTGTGAGCGCTGGCTGGCGAGGTCTGAGGATGACGGTGAGACGGTTCGAGAGCTGGTGCCGTCTGACATCATCACAGAGAAACTCCAGAGAGATGGAACGCTGAAGACCACTGAGATGGAGGTGGAAGACGCTCTGGAGAGTGAGTGTGATCTTACAGACGAGTCTGATCTCTGTATGCTTTACTGTTGAGATGAGTGAATGTCTCTCTCTCTCTCTCTCTCTCTCTCTCTCTCTCTCTCTCTCTCTCTCTCTCTCTCTCTCTCTCTCTCTCTCTCTCTCTCTCTCTCTCTCTCTCTCTCTCTCTCTCTCTCTCTCTCTCTCTTTAGCTCACTCTATATATATATATACGTGATATGCTGATATGTCTGTATGTGGACGGTATGTGATATATATGCTGTGTATGTATATATATATGTATATATATATAGTATGTACAGAGCAGGAACTGATGCCAATGTGTTTCTCACCATCTATATATATATATATATATATATATATATATATTGATGGAGATCTGGGAGACACTGGAGAGATACGCAGCTTATATATATTATATATATATATATAAATCTGAGAGCAGCAGCAACAAGTTTGAGAGAGGAGCGGTAAACCTGCAAAACTATTACATCACACTGTCATTTCATCACGATCAGCACCAGTCACAGCATTCATCTTTCATGCGTGCAGGTCAATAAGTTTAGCATCGAGGCTGTGGACCTCGGTCAGGTCTTCAAGATCAGAATTCGTCATGATAATTCAGGCACGGGAGCCGACTGGTATCTGGATCAGGTGGAGGTGGTGGACCAAGACACGGAGGAGGTTTATATGTTCCTGTGTGAACGCTGGCTCTCCAGAAAGAAAGAGGACAAACGGATTGAGAGAACGTTCTTTGTCAAGGTGATGGAAACTGATGTCTCACTGTTCTCCGTCATTATTCATCATCACATGTTCATCAATGATCGTTTACCATCACGTGTTTTCTGCTGTAAACATTCAGGGATACGAGGGTGATAGAAACCCAAATAATGTAAGAAAGAGCATGCAGAGCTCTAAAGCAGGTCTGGATGGAAATATGAACAAGAAAAAGAAGAAGAAGAAGGCTGTGGTGGTGGACGAGGGTCCGAGTACGTACAGATTCTTTTCATTCAGAGAGCCGAGGCTGTGACGTGCTCATCAGTGATGTTTTGTCTTGTCTACAGTGATACCGTACCACTTCACGGTGTCCACCGGAGACGAGCGGGACGCCAGCACCTCCAGTCGAGTTTATATCATCATAATGGGAGCGAACGAGCTGGAAACAGAGCGACTGTGGCTGGATCTGCCCGAGGGGAGGACGTGTTTCACAGCAGATGGGATGGAACATTTCATCTCTTATGGCTTAGATGTGGGAGAAATAAAAAGGGTTGAGGTGAGACATCAACCTTCATTTCCAAACAGTCACAGAACAAATTCAGTCACTCATGTTGTTTTTATCTCAGTTGGGTCATAACGGAGCGACTCCAGAGAGCTGCTGGCTGGTCGATGAGCTTTCTGTAGCCGTTCCCACTAAAGGCATTCAGTACAACTTCACATGCAAGTGCTGGTTAGCCAAAGACAGAGGAGACGGTCTCACGGCCCGAGTCTTTAACGTACTAGACGCTACGACCATCAGTATCATTAGAAAGGTCTGAATGAATCTTACTTCACCTGCACTGACTCTGTGAGATGTGTTTACAGACTGTTTCGTTCTCTTTCTCAGGTGGTTTATGAAGTGACTGTGATCACAGGTGACACGCAGAACGCTGGTACTGACACCAACATCTTTATAACTGTGTTCGGAGCCAACGGCAGCAGCGAGGAGACGCTTCTCTCGAAAAATGAGGACAGGTGCCTGTTGTTCACCATCACACACATCATTCACTTTCATCAACATGCTTTTATAAAACATCATTCAAAATGTTACTGAAATTTTACTTTTTCATTTGAAAAAAGTTTTTAATTTAATGAAGTAGAAAACTGGAAACTGAATTAGAATGGCAATTTAGAGAATTCATATTTTTAATAAATATTATATATTATAATATTTAATAAATAATTAATAATGAATATCTTCATTTTTCTAGTAAAAATATTAACATTCAATATATTTTACTTATCAGGAAATAAAGAGGTAAAGTTGATCATGTAAATCTGCAGGTTTTGTTGTGTGAGTGTGAAGGAAATGAGAATTCTGTCGTTCACTCGTGTGGGTTCATCACAGGTTTGAACGAGGCCAAGAGGACACGTTTAACCTGGAGATCGATGACATCTCTCCTCTGAAGAAACTGCGCGTTCGCATCGATGGAACTGGAAGTCGTCCTGACTGGTTCCTTGACAAGGTGAGTCTAATGAAACTTTCATACCCTGACCAGAACTCAAAAATCTGATTATCAGTCACTGTCATGAACTATAAACACACTTTGTGATGTCACGTGACACAGATGATCATGAGGAATCTGAGCACGGAGGAGGTGTACGTGTTCACCTATGAGCAGTGGCTCTCTAAAACCCAAGGACCCAAGAGGACCAAAGTCTGTGAGCTTCCTGCTGTGGTGGATGACGAGGAGATGGTGGAGAAAACTACATACATCGTTCAGGTCAAAACCAGTGACGTGGCCGGTAGGTCAAACATGATACTGACTCCTAAAAAACCTTTTGATCTCACTGCTTGTTAAAGATGAGTCGGTGTGCTTTTCCAGGTGCTGGGACAGATGCAAATGTATTTCTGATCATGTTTGGGGAAAACGGAGACACTGGAACACTGGCGCTGAAGGAGAGCAGCAACAGAAACAAGTTTGAGCGCAAACAGGTGGATGTTTTCCGCTTTCTGGATGTGCTCAGTCTGGGAGAGCTGTCAAAGGTTCGAGTGTATCATGACAACAAAGGTAAATAGAGAAAATCATGTCATATATGTCATGTTTGACTTTATTAAAAACAGCAGATCTCAAATGATTCTCTGATAGCAATGACATTTTCTGACAGATTTTTTGTAATAAATGAGATAATTCTTTTATCTTTTTCCCGTTAACACCTCATATTTTATGTGTTAAAAACTGTATATACAGTTGTGGACAAAAATATGAGCAAAGACGGCTGTAAAAATAAAACTGCATTGTTTCTCCTTTTGATCTTTATTTTAAAAAATTACAAAAAAATACAACGTTTCATTAAACCAACATTATTTTAAGTGGGGGAAAATCACATTATAAAAAAACAGTGTTTCTTAAATACACGTTGGACATTTACTGCTTTTTACTAGCTGAAAATCTTCTCTTATAATGTCTGATGAAGCTGAAGAATTTATGGCAAGTAATATTAGGCCAGTTTCTCCAGAGTGTTTTTCCTCTTTAGTTCACCCCATTAATCTTCTGTAGGGTTCAGGTCAGGGAACGGTTGATTTTGTGCTCACTGACCCATTTTTGTGTGAATGTTTTTAAATAAAGATCAAAAGGAGAAACAATGCAGTATTATTTTTACAACTGTCTTTGCTCATATTTACCATATGTTCACACACCACTTTACATCTTTTATCTCTTATCAGAAACATCAGAATGAAGACTGAAAACTTTTAAATGAAATAAATCTTACTGTAAATAAATTGATGATATATTAAATCTCATCAGGTCCTGCTCCTGGATGGCATCTGGAGTGTATTGATGTGAAAGATGAACTGCTGAACACAACCTTCCGCTTCCCGTGTGACCGATGGCTGGCCAAAAACGAGGATGATGGTCAGATCATGAGAGAACTGGCATGTGCCAACAATGACATTCTGGATCTCAGTGAAAAGATCAGTAAGACGCAGACCACGTGCTTTTCATTTATAAATCAACTATAATATATTTGGTGAATGTAAATTTCTGCTGTAATTCATTAGAATACGACATTGAAATCACAACAGCCAACGCTAAAGACGCCGAGACGAAAGAAAACGCCTGGATTGTGCTGGAGGGCAAAAAGGGCCGTTCAAAAGAGTTCATGATGGAAAACCCAAAGAAGAAGAGATTTTTGCAGTACAGTGTTTCACGTTTGTGAATGATCCGTCTAATCATTATATATAGAAACCATTTCATCAATATCTGTATGAAAGTGATGTGACTGTGTGTGTGTTTCAGAGGTGCCACAGATGCATTTGAGTTTTCCTCCAAAAATCTGGGAGATATCGTTGGCATTTGTTTGGGTCACATATCAAAAGAGAAGAAAGTGAAGAGTGAATCATTCTGGCATGTGCAGGAGGTGATGATAACAGACAAAGAGCTGGGAAACAAGTGAGTTTGATTCTCTCGGTGTGTTTGTGAAATATTATCACGAGCTCAACATCATTCATCGCTCTCTTCATCTTCCACAGATATTATTTCACCTGTGACGCTCGTATACCAGTGGCCACTAAGAAAGACCAGTTCATGACATTCGAGTGCACTAAATCTGTGGAGAGTTTTGCTAGCAAAGTCCGCAGTTTGGTTCCAGTGAAGTACGAGATCATCGTGATCACCGCAGACGTGAAGGAGGCGGGCACAGACGCCAACGTCTTCGTCACCGTCTACGGCGTCAACGGAGACTCTGGCAGACGAGCGCTAAAGCAGAAGTTCAGAAACCTGTTCGAGAGAGGACGCACGGACCGCTTTTTACTGGAGATGCTGGATTTAGGTGAACTGTTGAGAGTTAAAGTGGAGCACGATAACAGCGGCACATCACCCGGCTGGTTTCTGGAGTGTGTAGAGATCACAAACACTGCCAACTGGGTGACGACCATCTTTGTTTGTGGTAAGTGGTTGGACAGAAACAAAGCTGATGGACAGATCCACAGAGTGCTGTATCCTAAATATTAAACGGATCAATCAGGTTCTGGCTCGAGACAAACCAACAACACTTATTTGTACTTTTAAAGAAATTTGAATAAACCTCCACTGTGATGAGAATTACTGATTTATTTATTGGTTGTGACAGTTGACAAAGCTTGAGCATCATATGTATGTGTGTATATATATAATCCTAAAGCGTCATGTGGTGTTCAGGCAGACGAGACTAAAATCAACCTGTCTTTTTTAAGCATTTTCAACGTTTTATTGGAAAAAAAACACATACAAAAAGGGTCATATACAAGACAAGAAATTAAAAAAGAAAGAAACATTTGGGTTAAGCTATGCAACTTTTTGCATCGTCATTAGTAATAAATACAGTACAAAATCCACCAAAAGTGAATCTAAGATTTTCTTTTTTTTAACGCAATATACACTTATCTAGTTATCATACATTATAATCACCAAGCTATTGCTTAAATATTGTCAATACATAGTTTTCTACTTGAGCTATAAAATATTCATGTCAGAAAACGTTGCGCAGTATAACAGCACACAGCAGGATCTCGTCCTCTTCACTGGCAGGTTATTTCACTTTTTTTGTCAGCAGCAGAAAAAACATCAGAAATATTTATGGTAAAATATTTGAACATATGTATCCATTCTCATACGCATATTAAAACCTGAGAAAGACATGCATTACAGAACTCTTGTGCTTTAGGGTCTAGGGTTCAGTCTGTTAGCGACACATGATAATACTATTGCTTATGTCAAATCTGCTGGAGAAATCGATCAAATCAAAAGCACTTTAAGGCTACACAGGCTAGAGACAGAAATCATAAAATATGAAGCCTTTTTTTTTCACTTTTCTCCTACGAATTTCCAAAACTACAAGGACTTTCGCGTGTTTTTATTAGGTTGTACACAACTAGAAAATCACATTTTATGGTTTTGTGCGGCAGAGAAAGCATGATTCGTCCGCTATATAATCAAGTTTTCTACTTGAAAAGCCACAATGAGGAAAAAGCTAAATGACGCGTGATGTGATAAAAATATGACATCGTAAGAAAAAATATACTATAGTGTACCACAATACTAGCTGTAATAATGCATTCAGACATGTTAAAGGCGCTCGTATGAAGTACCAATACAAAAAGAAAGATCACTAGGAAAATACAGCGCACAAAGACCTGCTCGACCAGATGAGTACAAGACAAGCAGCTATAATCATCACAGTACGCTTGAAACTCACTCCTCACTATTAGAATACACTGACAACAGATTCACTAGCTGTTGAAATGAGAAAAGAGATGAACGTGATGTGATGAATATGCAGAACAACATGCAAAACTATTCCAGTCCGTATTTTAACGCTTCGTCTACGAGCTCACAGCTGAACGATTGGTTGAATTTGCATTAATGGAATGTAACCAAAAACTACAGCACCACATACTAACACATTTCAGCACGCCCTTGGGTTTTTCTTTAGCTTGTTTTGACACTTATGTCCCTCTAAAGTATGACCGCATGCAAAGCACTCCTATTAAAGTATATCACAATGAGGTATTTATACACACACGTTATGCTTATACGTAAATAAATAAATCGATTACGTTGCCATACTAGTTGAGAACTTAAATACGCACGCACCCAGAGCAGGTAAAGTTAGTCATAAATTATGATTGTTAAATACTTAAGGCATTTGGACGCACGATATCACGTGTAAACTATGAAACGCAGACAGGCAACGAGAAAGCTCGCCGACGCGCGTCACAACAATAATTTACCGTTGAAACACAAGTCCAGAAAAGCAAAATCCAGAACCACGTCGTTTCATCGAATGCTACGGAAAAACAGTCGCGTACGTTAAAAGTGGTCCGTGAGAACAACAACTAACAACTAACACAAAATCAAATGTGCTGTTATATACCATCTGTTCCCTTGTTTTATTTGGATGGAGTGCACCGTACACAAGGAAACAGATTAGCGAGTGCAAACGCAAAAGCCAGAAGCGCATTCGTGAAAAGAACTACGTTAAGACGACAATAAATATTTCCTTCCAGCATTAACGCTGTCCCGGCCCCACGTACAAGCCGGCGGACGTAGGAAAGAGCAGAAAAGAGAATGACCACGACCACGGCGTAGAAAAATCATGTTTGGTTTCTATAAAACGAATGGCTTTACTCCCTTGTGTCCCCTAGAAATGGCAGCGAACGGGTTTCATGCACGATACGACGTCAGAGCTGCTGGACGAGCGAAACCACACGTCACGAAACTAATGGAGACACGTCGAGTTACGCTGTCAAACGTGTGCTTGTGCTACAGGCAGAACGGTAACGTATTTCACTCGCGTCAGAAACACAGTGTCTTCAGGATTAGTAGAATATCACGCAGGAAACGTCCTCATGCATTTCCCAGAATTCCCCGGGCCTCCACATGCATGGCGTGGTGTCACGAGCACAAATACGCTTCACATCAAGCCTGTTGTTACGGTCACGAGCGTCGCCTAAACACAGATCAAACCGATTCCGGTTCCCCTTGTTATCAGAAGCTGCGTACTAACCGCACGTAATATTCAGAATGTTTATGCTGTAATGCTTCATTCGTGACCTACTGAACCCTGAAAATGTTTGGTTGTCTTTATCCGAGATCGTTCTGGAATCCGCCACCCCAAAAACCATCTTCAGTCACAGACTTTGTTCAGTCAAAGTCACGCGCTCTCTGATTCCACTCCAGAGTTTTTCTACATCATCAGTTGGCTCAGAAGGCAAAGGTCAGAGGTGAGAGGTGATAGAGACGACACACATTTGGCAAAGTACCCACGAGGGGACGAAGAAAGAGGACGGGACTTTAGATTAGTGCTACGGGAGGCATCAGCTATCGGGGGACAGCTGCGTCTCAATGTCTACCCTGCAGATGGGACACTTCTTATTGGTCGCCAGCCACTGATCGACACATGCCTGATGGAAGAGATGCATGCAGGGTAACCTCCTGACAACAGAAGAACATGACGTCAGCATTACGGTAAGATCACATGAAGTGTGTGTGTGTGTGTGTGTGTGTTTACCTGACATCCTCTCCATCCTCAAGCATTGAGAGGCATATCGTGCATTTCTCATCTGTGTCCAGCTCTTCTTCATCCATCCCAAGCTTCAGCTCTACAGGTCTTCTCTGCACATCACATCACAGATTCGTTCAGATGAGAAATCAAACTAATGTCTGAATGAGCAGAACTCTCTCTGATGGGTCACTTTTCTTCTGTCTATACTGGGTGTCAGTACTGGTTTTAAACTGTCATGTTATTTCTCTATCCACTTTAATATTTCATAGTTGAATTTTTGTCTAATTTAGTACAAACTATAAATTGATGGAAAGGTATAAGACTTGAATAATTGGCCAATTTTCATAACAATACACATAAACAAAAATAACTTATATATAAACTTAATAAACTTTAAAACTGTTTGAAAAAATAAGTCCTATTAAACTAATACAATATACATGACAGAACCTTTTACTCTTAAAGTAATGCTAATGAACAAGTGTCTATAGGATTTATTAGTGAATGACACACTTTATTTTGAGCAGCACCAGTAAATGTGTATCATTAACTCTCAGCTTTGGTGTATTTTCCATGTGATTTACAAAGTGGATTTCTGAAGACTTGTAATCTGATGTGTCTTAGAGAGAGAGAGAGAGAGAGAGAGAGAGAGAGAGAGAGACAGAGAGAGAGAGAGAGAGAGAGAGAGAGAGGACGGGGAGAGAGAGAGACAGAGAGAGAGAGAGAGAGAGAGAGAGAGAGAGAGAGAGAGAGAGAGAGAGAGAGAGAGAGAGAGAGAGACAGAGAGAGAGAGACAGAGAGAGAGAGAGAGAGACAGAGAGAGAGAGAGAGAGAGAGAGAGAGAGAGAGAGACAGAGAGACAGAGAGAGAGAGAGAGAGAGAGAGAGACAGAGAGAGAGAGAGACAGAGAGAGAGAGAGACAGAGACAGAGAGAGAGAGAGAGAGAGATTTACCTTTTTATATTTGTGAGGGAAAGTGAATCTCTCGATGGTGCTCTGCAGAGCTCCTCTGTTCACATTACCCAATCTGTCCTCCAGCTGCAGAAGTTCCTGAAGATAAACAGCACAATCCTGTTAGAAAGACACCGTTAGAAAGGCATCAGATGATGCGCGTGACGTACCTCATAACTCTCTCTCACTGCAGACACGTGTCGAGATGGACTGAGACCCTGCAGAGCCAGCAGATGTAACTGAGGATACGGGTAGTTTCTGATCTCATGGACGACCTGCACGAGACATCGTGATAATCATCTCTCTGTTTTCTCATTTACACGTAAGTAAAGTTCTGCTTGACGGTCATTTCAGCAGGTAGTGAAGGGAAACTGACCACTTGTGCTGAAGATGTGTTTCTGGGGAAGTGATGGAGTCGTGGAGAGGTCAGGTAATGCTGGTAATGTTGAGACAGGGGGGGAATGTGATACTGCGCTAGACCCGGATCAACGCTCAGATCCCTGAAATGTAAAAGCGCATTAGGAAACAGAGCACAGAGAAACAGAGCGAACGCTGTCGGCGAGGAGACGTACCAGTCCGTTCCTTCAGCCAGGTAACGCTGCGGCTGCTGCGAAGGGATGTGCACGGACGGGGGGTATTCGTACGGCGGCCGCAGCGTCTGCGCGTGGTGCGGCGGTCTGTCTTGAGCGTGTCTGATGAGAAACGTTTCAAATGAGACATAATTCTGTACTGATGCTGAGTTGAATGTATTTCTTTAGCATGATGATGTCATACCTGGGCTGTGGAAGGATCCTCCTGTGCTGAGCCTCCAGAATCTGCTGTTGGATGAGGTATTGCTGGTGTAAAGCCTGAGGTAGGAAGGGAGGGGGCGGCGGCATGTCCTGGAAAGGTGGCGCTGGTATGTGGTTGAGGGGCGGATGCAAGGCCGCGGCCGGCTGGTGCGCGGGCCCGAGGTGATGGCCGATCCCCGTCTGAGATTGTCCCGGATGGCCGATCGGGAATTCCACGGGGATCTGCGTCTGGGGGCCGACGTGGAAGTGACGGCAGGAGGTAGCATGACTGTGCTGATGCCTGTTAAAATGAGATCCTGCAACAACAACGACATCACAGCAGAGGTTACAAGAGCGCCACCACGCTGGAGGAGGATGCGAGGAGATCTGCTCTTCATCTTCTTCTGTAAGGTCAGTCATCATCAGACGGCTGGGATGGGAGATGATGAGTGGGTGATATGCGTGTGTGTTTTATTTTCTTCTCCACACACTTGTGCTTTTGTCACATCACAGATTACCTCATTAATTTCCTGATTAAATAGTCGTTAGAATAACAACAACTGTATTTGTGTGTACTGGAGGACTTTATACAGCAAATATGAAACTCTGATGCAGTTTCTGATGTCATATCGTGTGTAATGTGTTTCGATGAAAGCAAGGTGCATGTAACACAACCTCAACATCAGATGACATGTGTGTTTGTGTTTGACTGACAGCAGAGAGATGATAAAATCCACAGCTGTTCTGATGATTCATAAACGTCATGCCATGCATCAGTATCAGCTCAGAGGATTTTACGCAAGTGTATGTGTGAAGGATTTTATAAAGCATTTCAAAGTTTCTTTTCAAATGAAACTGTTCCTGTGGGAACAGAGGGGTTTTCCAGGTAGAACATGTTCCTGAATCACCATCATTTGATTTCTTTCTAATATTTCCATCATACACAGACAGAAACATGTTTTACTCACATGAATCACATGAATGTGAAAGCTTGAATTTAAAATGAACCCAGATGAGTTTTGCTAGTGATGCAGAGGACAGGAGAGAAAGCGTGCATGCCCGACCCATCATCACAACATTCATATAGATATTCTAAAGAGCAAAACTCTCTCAGATAAGTGATGAATGTGAGCTGAAAGAACCATTAAAGTGACGGATGAGACTATAGACCCCGTCTGTTGTAATCCACAGTTTCAGGAAATCATTTAAATGATTATACAGAAAATACTGTGTTGTGTTCTATTAGTACAGTAGACAAAGCTGGAGTCATTCAGCCACGGCTAAATCTGTCTCTGTGAATTAGAGAAAAGACTCATGAATTACAGAATGAAATGTGGTGACACTCGGACACGTTTACAGTCAATCCGGATCATTTACTCGGAGATGACTTGAAAGCACAGCTTTACGTTTCTTTAACAATCCCTCTGCGATGCTCTCACGCCGCACTTTCAAGTGTCTCGATGATGACCGTAAATGACCGCAGATAAACTTGCGATGGAAATCGATCTATCTTTGTCACGGCAGAGAGGGAAGGTGGGGTGGAGGGGACACAATAAATGATAATCAGCAAGAAGCACACTGGAGGTTAGGAAACATACTATCATCTTTATTGAAAAATATTAGTATATGTGGATTTGTGTCATAATAAGTTCATGCAACAAAAAAAACAACATTGATCAATAGCAAGGCCCACCATGCCGAGTACAGGGTTAACAGAACAAAAGCCACATCCAATGAGCAGATGCATCAGCTACAGCACATTACAGTACAGCATCTTTACTACAGAAAGATTACATTGGACCCAAACCATAATAATAATAATAATAATAATAATAATAATGTGATTCATGCAGTCTATTACCAGAACAAAAGGTAGAGAAACCACAACCAAACAATAGACATTTCAGCTCTAATAGAGTATTTGCAGGAAAACTAAACATCCCTGCCAAATGGATGGCATTTGTGTGCCAAATCTAAACAAAAACATTGGATTTAATGAAAGAATTGAGCCAATTCAGAGTTGGTTTGTCTGTTGTTTTCTTGTTTTTCCTCTCAAAGAATAAATGATGTTGTAAAATCAGAAAGGCAGACGTAATGAATGGTTTTCAATGATTTATCGAGCACAAAATGCATCCATTTTACAGGAATTTACATACATGTGGACTAGAAAAGCTGAATGGGACATACATGAGTCTCTACTGACATGGGTTAAACTACAGCACAGATTAGACAACAGTTGTTCTGAACGCGTGTTAGCTCTGGATAATGTTTAAATGTGTTTGTTTGTTTGTTGTCGGGAGGGAAGCGCATCTGAGATGTTTTGTCGTCTTCTGATGGAAAGAGGAAATGAGGGATCAGAACACAGATGATCATTAAAACACAATGATCTGATAATGCAGTATGTAGATTCAGCCTCCACAGACTATGAAACAGGAGAAAAGAACAGAAATAAAGCACATGAAATCAAAGACAGAAGATCAGGAACAGAAATCAAAAAAGCTTCATGAAATGGAGAAAACTCGGCAGATTTACAGCTATGAATGAGCTTTGTGTACAGTTGTCACAATACAACACAAACACACATTTCACACTTTCAAATGGACAATTCCAGCTTTATGGATAAGACATATTTTCAATTCTATTCATAAGAGAAAAGAGTTATTTGATTATAATGTTCATTTATGAGGAATATGAACTGTTATGAATGTGACAATTCTGAAAACACACTTTATCTGAAAAATCATGATTTAAACACAATCAAATGCTTTAAAAACACTTTGAGAGAGACTCACATGAGGATTTAAACCATCAGTATGATGAAAACCTTTGAGAAAAACCTGATTTATTCCTGATCAGATTGATTATTTGCATGGAATTGCCCGCGAGAAATGTGTGTCTGTTGTGTTTATTTGCTGCTGATGTTTGTGTGTCTGTTGTGTTTATTTACTGCTGATGTTTGTGTGTCTGTTGTTGTGTGTTCGTCTCAGGCCTGAGTTAGCATCATTAGCATTCTGAGCTAAAACCTACAACCTCACAAATAAAACCACAAAACACACACACACACACACACTGATCAAATATACGATATAATGAATGATTACCGTGTAGAAAGTATTCAGTCTCTCTCGTGTCTGATAATATATTGATGTGAAATGATGATTAAATGTGAATGAGAGATCGTCGTTTAGTCATCTGAACAGATTGTCTGACATTATAATCAAAGCACATGCTAACAACACAGATCTGATGCTGTGATTTCTATCGATCATGATGATCTCGAGCAGATCAATTGTTCGTGTGTTTTTATAAACATGCATGAATGAATCAGAAGGCCTCAGGATGTGAAATCTTGTGTGAATGTGTTATAAATACCTCTGTTTCTCACTGAGCCAAAGACGGGAAGAACCAAATATCCAACATGAACTAACACCATCCTTCAGATCTTCTGTTTGATGAAGAGAGAATATAAATCATGTACATTCAGCGGGATGATCTGAGATCAGTCAGTCACCGCGAGGACAAAGACGAGCGATGCTCGATTCACACGTCCTGATGAATCGGTTCATCTCAATGATTCGCTCGAACTGGCTGACGTGTTGGAATCATGCACGTGCACGTAACAACACTACACCACGTATATTATAAGAAAACATATTTCATTTTATATATGTATGTACATTACACCGTAATGAAATACTTTTCTTTTAATACAAAAGTGAAACGTAAAATACTGATTGTCTGAACAAACCGAGTCAGTGAAATAAACGAGTCTTCCTCTGAATCAGACTGTGATCATTTCCTCTGTTCATCATCTTCTCTCATTAATCATCTGCACATTCAATTCACTTTCTTTTTCACAATTTTGTGCTCTTGAAAAGCAGAACAAATAGTTCGAGCATGAGAAATAACTGTATACAAATATTGGCCAATGAATGATAGAAATAGAGGAAACTGGCAAGCGTTTAGGAAAAGTTGCATCATTTAAAAGACAAAGCTTTTGTTCTTGCAAAATCATCTGCTTTTAACTGTTGACTGTCACACAGTTACTGTCCATGTGTAATAAGTTTCAGTCTTCTGGAACAAGCAAACAAGAGATGGAGAACATGTGTACAGCTTTCTTGACTCTTGACTTTATTGTTGAATACACAACTCTGTATCACATACACACATGTGTTTGCATAAAAAAGATCATCATCAATATAAGTCCTTCTTCTCATTGGAGAACATCAGAACAGACAAAAATACTCTTTGCACATTTCTAAAGGCTATTTCTACATGCAGAATATAAGTGTGAAAAAGAGTTACTTCTCTCTTAAAAACAGAAGAAAACACACACAGATTTTTATCATTTCACAATATCATTAACATGAAACAACTTGAGTTTGACATTTAAATGTACATATATTATAGCATTTATTTAGTTTGTTCAGTATAAAAACAGCTTGTGGTCCCACCAACAACAACAACAATAAAGATGCAGACTTAAATATACATAATTGCATTGCAAGGTGAAAAATGACAATAATTCAAATGAAATAATAAAGCCATTGTTATGGTTGCAGTAACAATGATGTAAAATAATGTAAAGTGTGATGGGACTCCTGTTTGATGTTACTGGGACGTGCCGTAATCGTTCGTCAGATCCGAGTTCTCCCGAAGGCTTGTGTGAGAGAGCTCCTCACCCTGATCTGATTTCAACTGCGTATCGAGCAGATCTGATACATAGAACACCTGCGACAAGAGAGACGTTTATTATAAACGTGATTACTGATATGAATCTCACAGAATCAGTGCGTTACTTACAGTAAATAACGCCAGAACGGCTCCCTGCACGAGTCCTGTCAGAACATCACTCCAGTGGTGTTTATAATCAGAGACACGTGTCAAACCCACATACAGAGACGTGAAGATGAAGAAGAACTGAAGAGTCGGACGCAGCAGTCGAGACCATCCGGCCGTCAGTCTGGACTGAAGATACAGCTTTATGAAGAAAACAACATCACACTATTAACATTCAAATATTCATCACATGTTTCTTTTTCAATGTCATACAGGAGCAACATCCTGCAATACTGAAAACTTACAGCGAGAAACAGCATACAGTACATGGAAAATGACGAGTGTCCAGAATAAAAGGACAACCTGTGAAATAAATAATGAAAAAATAGTAAAAGATAATGATTGTTAAATAATATGAACTGAATCCCATAAACACAATGTCTTTTTATAAAAATCAAGCTTTCTTGCTTCCAAAATGAAATGTGAATGAGCCGCTCACCTGGCCTCATTGGTGACGCTCGGGTCTCCTGTACATGTGAAGTTCTCAACGTAACCTGATTTACAGTCAATGAGACTCCAGTTGGGTTTACACACAGTCAGAAAATGTGGTCGCAGTCGACCGATGGAGTATTTGGCGATGTCAGTCAGTGATTGACTTAATGCTGCTCCAAACACAAAGGAACCCACGGCCTTATACACACACGCTATATACTCATAGCTGAATGATGCTCTGGAGCGCAGATACACACACAAACACTCACCGCAGGTTATCTGTCAACAACACACATCATCTACAGTCATCACACTGTGCCAGTATCTCTTTATCTTATATAAAGATTATTTAAATACATAATATGACAAAATATGATTTGTTTAAACAAATGAACCAAATAATCAATTAATGTATTTATTTTTTCTTCTTTTTGTCAATGCACAACACACTAAAGTTATACTTTGACTCAATCAGACAGAAGCTTGATGGGTTTTTATGGATTAAAGCGCTCGGACACTTACTATCAGCAGTGTGAATGGAATCATTATTCCCATCAGTAACTGATATGATATGGTGTCATCTTTATATGGATATTTAATACTGTAATCGCTGCAAAAAAATCCTCTTTTGAAGGGTTTGTGCTGAATATTTAGGACTGCGAATGGAAGTCCAGCTGAAAGAAAATCAACGAACACAATGTGATTATTAACACCATTGTTTCAGTCAGATTTTAATCAATGTGTACACAATAAAACAGACAGTCTTCTCTATAGGTCCTCTGTACGGTCAATGAATAATGAATCACACTGACTGTCTGTCCATTGAATCATTTCATTAGACATTTACATTCTACACATTATTCATATTATATACATTTATCATCTAATAATGCACATAATACAGTCTGACATCTATAGATATATATATATATTACATCCATCCACAGCATTAATATATTACAGAACTTTACTGTTTTTATCTGCGCGTGTGTGCGTGTGTGTGTGTGTGTGTGTGTGCGTGCGTGTGTGCGTGCGTGTGTGTGTGCGTGTGTGCGTGCGTGCGTGTGCGTGCGTGTGTGTGTGCGTGTGTGTGGTATGAGCAGTATAATATGTGAGGCATGAATAATATTACATGTGTGTGTGTGTGTGTGTCTCAACAACAGTTGTGTGAGATCGTCTTGAAACTAAAGAGATGACTAAAAGTGTGTGTTTGTGTGTTACATCACCGATGATGAGACAGAAGAGATCCAGACAAATGCAGAAAACTCCTTTAATCTCCAGCATGATGATAATCACTTCCGTTCTTAGATCGGTTCCACTTTAACATTTATTTACATCACATACAAACAACAAACATGTTGTTAATCCATGAAGAGGAACACGACAGATGATGAGATCATCGCGTTTAAAACACTCGACAGTAAATCACTTTATAACAATGAAGAATGAAATATAAGTTTGATGATCCGTTATATGGTCCGTCTCCGTTACTTCACATCGCATGATGGTGATGTCAATCCTTCTGCGTGTCAATCATCCACAGACCCCGCCCACCGCTCCGCCCCGCCTCGCCTCTTGAACACAGTCGCAGTTTGTGTACGAGCCTCTGCGCTGCCACACATATAAAACACTGTTTATATTGTTTCATTGAGAATCTATGAAAGCAAAGTTAATCCTTTGATTGATTGGGAACAGTGAGGAAGTGTTTCTCATGATTTTATAGTGTGATGATTTAGCTTTAGATCTCAAACATAGTTTAAATGATCAGGACGGACAATATCAGTCCAGATATGAATCAGTCCTGCTGATGGAGCTCGAATAACCTGCAGATCATCATCTGTCATCCTGCCTTTCACCTCCAATCCACCTGAACACAGAAGTACACAGGTATGATGATGACATCACACACAACACGCTGAGACAAACAAAATCATCTCATTACCTATATAAATCTGATCTGTACTGACACGTCATTCCAAAATCAAAATCCTTCCAGAATCATTTCTGATCATCTGTAAATGAAAAATGACCTGCTTTGTTACATAAACACTGAACAAACAGTGTCTTACCAGCTGATGCTCATGAGGGACGTGATGATCATAGATCTGACTAAACATCACACATCATTTGTTTGTTGAGTTTTCCTCACCGGTATGACAGCTGTATTCATTCGACAGGAGTTCAGGATCTCAGCGGTAAAGTGAACATTTACATCACAGAAGAAAAGGAGAACATTGCATTTATCAATCTATCAGGAATAAAGACATCAAAAACCTTCATCAGATAAGTGACACTAAAAACTCAACTTCATAGATGTGATTTACATTTAGTCATTTAGCTGATGCTTTTATCCAAAGCCACTTACAGATATTAGGAGACAATGAAGCGACACATCAACGGCAACAATAGTATGAAGAAGTGCTTTACTAAGTTTACAATGTTTTTCAGTGAAAGATAAGAACCTGTAGAGGAAAGAAGAGAGTTTAGTGTTTTTTGTTTTTGTTTTATGATGTCAGGTGTTGGTGGAAGAGTTTGATGTTTTTAACTGTGTTTTATTTAGTAAGTCGTGTCTGTTCAACCTTGATATTTCATCCAGTATTTCTTTTACTTCATCCACCTTTTCAGACCCAAAATAAAACCACGGTAAGATGCATCTGCTCATCTTGATGAATACAAACTTCACTGAGACATAAGAAGATGAATTAACACTTTACAACGTCACATGTTCCGGTGAATGTCTGAGATTCTGTCCAGTTGATCTGTCAGCGGTATAATTATATTTATAAGGATTTCAGACGTGTCAATGAATTCATCTCTAACTTTCATTAGGTGCAAATAGACAGAAGAAGACAAGCCTTCTAAAGTCTGGAGAGATGTTATCTCTGAACACGAGGTCATATAGCGTTCCTTTATCTCTTTCTGTGCAAAAGATTCCTGTTATAAAGTAGAAGTGGCTGTTTAGACTTTAAACAAACATTTAGAAGTGATCCACATTGATCTCACCCTGAAAGAAATCTTTTGGCGAGATCTTCTGTGTCTAACGCTTCATCCGGTCCGGACGGAAGGGTTTTCTTGGGTGTCGTGAGAGAGCTGATCAAAGCTGTCAAACTTATCTGAACTCATGTCTGCATGTAATCTTTCTCTCTCAGCTCTTTCTTCAGATGAGAGATAAGGTTAATGGAGATGATATCTCTCCTCGTGCTGGCCCTCATAACTGGCTTTCTTTTGAGAGGATTTAAGATCTTGATGATGTTTCTGAATTCTGCAGGACAAACACAACAGCAGCAAAACAAAAGAGCCAGAAAACACCGTCTGCTGACGTCTCTTTAACATGTCTGGCTACAAAACAAGTGAACGAAACACAAATTTTATTAATGAAAACTAAATTGAATTGTATGAATTTACCAAAACAGACTTGCTGAACCATCAGTCTTAATGATGGTGAGATATGGATCTGGTGAAGTTTTTTTGTGTGGTCAAAAACAGATCACTTTTAAAAACACACCTGCTTTATATTTGTGTGTGTTATACAAGATATTAATGCTTTTATGCATATGCATCGTTCTTCACATTTTAAGAAATGTCCTAAACCATCCTTCTGTCAATTCAATCATTTTATTAATCTCCTAATTGAGCCCATTTACCTCGTTCTTGCTGGATGAGTCTTTAGGTAACGATTGAGTTTGTATATGAGCAGCAGTGTTGTGTGTGTTTAGCTTTAATGCCTGTAACTCAACTATTTGTTTTCTACACGAGATCAGAATGAATAAACTTTTAAATAAAACAAAACTATCTGCCAGATGTCGACTTACACAAGACCATGATCAAAAAATGATAAACATGCATGTCATGTATTTATTTATTTATCTGCTGCCCAAACAAGTGATTCCTGTGTTATCTACAAATAGGTTTTATTTTTGATCCAGTTTAACATTTCAATCCAGTGTAAGACAGTGATGTTCAGTGATATGAATATAAATATGTAGAACAGTACGTCTCTCAAAATTCAGACACTATTTACAGTACATGGATGATAATGACAAAGAGAGGATAAACTCTTAATAGAAAAAATTTTTTTAACAAACAAACCAACCAAAACAACATTTGAAATCACTGTTTATTGTCCATATGAATCCATAAAGACTGAAAATCCCCACAAGTGGTTTTAATTTCAGCAGGTGAACACATGTATGTCATCACACTGTATGAATGTTTTGACACGTGTGAACAACAGCAGTTCAGAAGGGAATCAGTAATACTTAAACAATGAATGCAGCACAAAGGTATAGATTTCATAACAAACACTGGAGAACACTGACAAAGAGGGATTGAAGATACTGTGAAGACTCTTGACAAACCACAGCTGTGAAATTTACGATCCAATCATGTCATAGACGTAGATGTGATAGTCATCCTCAAACTTTATAAAGTAAATAGACGGTTTTGCCTGAACCTGCTGGATTATTGTGCCAATCTTCTGTGTGCCATCTTTATTCAAACACTCCACCTGCTTTCCAACCAGCGTGTCAATCACTTCACCGGGCTCTCTCATCTCATCTGGATCATCTGATGAACACAAACATGTCATGATGCTTATGAACCGCACAGTTTCACAGTCATCCTGATTATGGTTAAAGTGATCTGAATCATCAAGCATTGACAGATACACACACGGGTTTCCTCACCTGAGTCTGGAAGAATCCGGAGATCACCGTCTTTATAATCTTGCATCAGCTGATACATGTAAAGTGTGGGATCTTTCTCATAGGTTATGAAGAACCAGTTGGGCATGATGGGAGCTCTGGAGAGCACCAAACCTCTCCATTCATCCTTCGATCCGTCATCCTTTTCAAACATATGTCCCACCGCCCGTCCCAGCAGCCTGTCCGCTAGAAGACCGTCACCCACACGAAACGAGGCGATTTTTCCATCTAAAATCTCAAGGTCTTTAACCCTCCTGTCTTTGAAAATCTCAAGGCCGTAGACGCAGTCGACAGCGTCATACTTGATGATGTAGAGAGACGGGTTCACGGGTACCTGGACGAGTACAGTCCCCGTCCACAGAGACACGGGACTGTGACCGTCCTCATTCCACGTGTGTTTTACTCTACACCCCACAATATTCTCACGATGACATCGATCGGCACTGCCGTGACGCTGTCTGTGTCTGTAAAACACACAAGAGATCTGTCAACGGTCTTCTTTCACCTCTTCAAAACTTATCATTGACACTGACTCACTTGTGAGAGCTCTTCTTCATTACAGACCTGCCACGATCTGAAATAATACAAACAACATTAATGTCATACTGAATGAGGATGATCTGATGACGATACAGACGATATAATCACCTCTGGCATCTTTGGAGCTCTGATGATGTGAACAGATTCCACGTGAGGTCTCCATCCAAATCCAACTGCTTGTATGAACATAATGTACTTACATCTTCAAACAGTAGCAGTCAAAAGTTTGGAAACACTTACTCACGCTTTACATTTTAGAATAGTAGCATGAAAAAACACAATTGTAACTGTGGGAATGATGATGTGACTAAAAGCATCTAAAATAAATGAACACTACGTCATACTTGATCATCTTTGAGAGCAGAAAACATTTTAAATAACTTTTGGCTGCTACTGTATATACGAATATACTGACAAAAACTACCACAATGTAATATACAAAGTATATACACCATATTCAAGTTAAATATCTGATCATTATATTACGATATTGAAAAAGTAAAACGAATGTCAGATGAATTGATCTCAAGATGTTCACGTGATGATTTAAGACACAGATTCATTGAGTTGTGCGATAGAAGAACACGTGTTAGTTGTTGTTGATCAAGTTAAACGCGATACTTACTGTGTGTGTTTGTGTTCACGCGCGCTCCCGTCACTCCTTTATACTTAACCAATGTGTGTGTTTTTACATGAACGATTCTTACCGATAAAAACACAAACAATAGAGTTTTACTCGAGAGCGCGCTTCCGCCGCACAGCAGGAGTACGCGGAGAGTGACGGGAGCGCGCCTAACCTCGAGGAATGTTTATACTGACGAAAACATGCTTTATTTATATTTATTTATATCACAATTGCTTTTGATATTTATAACAAATGTGGAAAAACCAAACAGTTATACAGCCAGATTATAATGTTCCTCTGCGAAAATAAAGTGTATCTTTCTGTGTTATTGTTGTGCATGTTTATATGACAATTAAACAAAAGCTAGTTTAGATTATTAGTTTCTGAATTGACACTCATCTGTAACGCCGCCCAGAGAAAATCACGTGACACTGACGAACTGAAACATAAATGTGTAAATATAAATGTAAATCTCTTTTGCGATTATTAACGTGGCTGATTTGTTTGTGGAGTTTTTTATTCTTGTTCTATTGATTTATTATATTTGAAAACGACTTTTACGCTAAAGTTGACTACCGGAAGCAGGAAGTAAATGTCTCGGAATGTTCATGTTGTGAAGTAGAGAGGAAGGGTTTCCGGGAGCTGATGAAAACACACTTTTCTCAGTGAAATCCTTATTAAATCTCATCAGAATAATTACAATATCGAGCAGAATGTGAAAGTGAGGACAGAAATCATCATGTTGCTCAAATATATCCGAGTGAGTCTCGTGAACACGCACTCAGTCATGTGTGTCTGTCTGATTCATGTGAATATATAACGTCTTGTATTGTGTTTGTTATATTTTAGAGTTTGTACACTGATCTGTGAACAGCTGATGTGTTTAGATTGATACTAAAACCATCTCGGGTTATTTTGAAAGAAAAGTTGAATTGATGTTTAAGAAACAGACATGAATGAACTATTGTTTATTTCCTGTCTGGTCTGCTTGTGTTCTTTCAGCAGCGCAGTGCTGGTCGGGCGAAGGTGACCCATGCGGTGGTGGTGATATTTTTGGAGTTTTTCGCCTGGGGTCTCTTGACCACACCAATGCTGACAGTGAGTCATTCAACAGCGTTTATTATGATGCTTCTGTTGAACATGTAAACTCACACTTCTGCTTCAGTTTTACTCCATCAGTGAGAAAGAGAAAGTTCAGGTTGACTAATGAAGAGATGTTTTTGTTTTCCTGATGGTTTACTGCAGGTCCTGCATGAGACATTCCCACAGCACACGTTTCTCATGAACGGCCTGATTCAGGGCGTGAAGGTAAATCCAATGCTTCTGTATGGCACTATTAAACATTCATTTGAACATTCTTTAACTTAAACACAAATATGAATTCATTACAGTATATGTTTATGGGATTGCTGTTGTAAATGTGTGTGGTGTTTCTGCAGGGCTTTCTGTCGTTCATGAGCGCTCCTCTGATCGGTGCTTTGTCTGACGTCTGGGGCAGAAAGAGTTTCCTGTTGCTGACCGTGTTTTTCACTTGTGCACCCATACCCCTAATGAGGATCAGCCCGTGGTGCGTCACGTGATGCTCATGTGGATGTGTTTGAAAGCTCATTCATTCTGCATGGGAGAAAACGCTTCTGTTTGTTAAAGATGCATTCAGACCTTTATAGTTCTAGTCAGCTGTTGTTGATCTGTTTTGAAATATTGATTAAACACTACTATATAAGTGACATTATATTTTTTGTCTTTACTTTGCAGGTGTTTTTTTGCTCTGATGTCAATTTCTGGACTTTTCTCTGTTACGTTTTCTGTTATATTTGCATATGTGGCTGATATTACAGAAGAGCAGGAACGAAGCACAGCATATGGACTGGTAAAAACAAGACAAATCTGTATATCAGCTCTCACAGACACATCTATATCATGTTTAATCTTTAAGCGTTGCCCATTAAAATATCGTCCAAGTAATAGTTTTTTTTATTTAAATGTGGGTTTAGTTCATTTCTTGTTTTGTGTTCATGTCTCAGTCATTGTTCTTGACTTTTTTTAATCCTGTTGGTTTTTGATTTCAGGTTTCTGCTACGTTCGCAGCGAGTTTAGTGACGAGTCCTGCTATAGGAGCGTTTGTGTCCGTCAGGTATGGAGACAGTCTGGTGGTTCTTCTTGCCACCATCATCGCAGTGCTGGATATTCTCTTTGTTCTGCTGGTGGTTCCCGAGTCTCTGCCAGACAAAATGAGATCATTATCATCGTGGGGTTTTCCTATTTCCTGGGAGCAGGCGGATCCGTTTGCTGTAAGACAAATGTTTCATATGTTCTGTATTTTGGTTTGTTTATGTTCTGATAGATACAGAATGCAGAATAAGTGTTAGCATGTGTTCAGTGATGTTTTGTGTTGTGTTTCTCAGTCTTTGAGGAAGGTTGGCAAAGACTCCACAGTTCTGCTCATCTGTGTCACAGTTTTCCTCTCGTATCTCCCAGAGGCCGGACAGTATTCCAGCTTTTTCCTCTATTTGGGACAGGTATGTTTCTGACATTAGTGTTTTTATAATTGTCTTCTTAACCATTTTAAAACCATATTTATTATCTTAGGTCATAAACTTCTCGTCAGAGGCCATCGCAGGGTTTATCGCGATGGTTGGAATTCTGTCCATCGGTGCACAGGTGACGAGACATAAATCACTTTAAGATAATGGAAGAACCAGCAACACAACACAGAGGCTGTAATGATATTGTTTTTCTTTGCAGACGTTACTTTTGAGCGTTCTGATGAAGAAAATAGGAAATAAGAACACAGTATTACTGGGTCTGGGATTTCAGCTGTTCCAGCTGGCCTGGTATGGCTTCGGCTCAGAACCCTGGTAAGATTTCACATGGTTTTCTTCTTTCAGTTTTTCTGTAGTCTGAGTGTAAAGCGTCTGATGTTTCTGGCCGTCAGGATGATGTGGGCCGCCGGAGCGATCGCAGCCTTGTCCAGCATCAGTTTTCCTGCGGTGAGCGCGCTGGTGTCGCGCTGCACGGATCGTGACCAACAGGGTGAGAATCAAACCACAACTGACGCACAACTGTTTATAAATCATCAGAAGATCATTTGATGGCAGCGTGTGTCTGTGGACTCGTTTGTGTCTTTTTGACGATGTCGTCATGTTTGCAGGGGCCGTTCAGGGCATGATCACTGGAATTCGAGGTCTGTGTAATGGACTCGGTCCGGCTCTGTTCGGATTCATATTTTTCCTCTTCAACGTGGAACTGAAAGAGATGAGTCCAGTCGAGCCGAGCCGCGTCTCGCCCGACGCTGATGAGGTGAGAGACCCTTTCTCTCATCCATTCAGTAAATATTAAACATCACGTCAGATTTGTGTATTTTATATACGATAGGAAATCTGACCTGTTTGTAACGTCTTTGACTTTGGTCTCTTGCAGAAACCTGTTATTCCCGGTCCGCCCTTTCTCTTCGGAGCGTGTACGGTTCTGTTGGCCCTGCTGGTGGCCGTCTTCATTCCCACACAACACACATCAGAGGTGAAGACGTGCAGCACACGGGTCATGACGGAAGCCGTCAGCGGCGTACCGGGGACCAGCTCTGGACCTGTGAGCGACGAGGACAACGAACCTCTCTTGCAGGACAGCAACTTATAACCATCTGAGGCTTTTTATTCAATGTCTAAACAGCTTTTCTTTTAATTCTCTTTTTTAAATTCTTTGAAAGAGAACGTGCCTTCTTCATATTTTGGCATATTTATGTGCTGCTGTGTATCTGAATGTATAGTTTAGTCAGCCTTTAATATATTCATGGTGACCTTTAACCCCTGAACTTGGACAGAATGCAATAATAATGACACGGAACTCGAGTGACAGATTAAAGTTCATCTGTCAGGAGATTGTTTCATTAGAAGTGGCACAGATATCTTTATGTCTTTAGGTCAGACGCAGCTTTAACAGATGAATGAAACGATTGAATCGCTCATCAGTCGTACCTCACAGAGTTTCTGCATTTGTTGATTTCATGGTGACGGACGAACACAATGACGTTTCCTGCGAGTTTACAGACACCCGGATAGATCAGCTGATTTGGTTTTATTGATGTAAATTTGCTTGCCAGCCGTTCTGAACCGACTCTTATTGGCGTGATTACTTCAGTGTCTTTTTAAAGGAATGTTAATGGTCAAAAGAGTTTCAATTTTATTACCTATAACAGCAGTTTTAACTTATATCTGCAGCAATAACAAACACGTGTGAATGTTTCAAACATCATTACTGTATAATGTTAGACATGTATTGAGCACAGAGAGAAGGATACGGTTGGGGACCTGATTATTACACATACTTGAAAATGATTTTCAATGACTTCAGTGAATGTGTCTATGCAGTCGGTCATGATGATGGTGGATGATTTTCATTGATCTGCACTTTGTTTTGTATGATTTTATGTGCCATTCCTCATGTCTGTACAGCTGTTCTGTAAACTCACGCTCATTCTCTTGATGTGTTTGTTTATTGAACACTGAAGACAGATCTTTTATTCATTTATTCATTGATCCATGTTTTAATAAACCTGTTCAAATTCCATACATTAAGATGTGACTGTTTTAACATTTACGTTAAATGCATAAAAGCAAAATCCATAAAACTTTCATTAAAATGAAGCACAATCATTTATCATATATAAATGATACATATATATAGAACATTTTGTAAAACACATTTTCAGGAATAAGTTCAATCAAACATTCACACCTACTGCATTACAAGATGAAACGGATATTATCATCCGCATGTACCTGCTGTGAAACAACTGTGTTTGGTCACATCATCATAGATTTACTGATTCAAGCCGTTCTTCATCTGATCATGTCACTCTTTATTACTCTATCTGAATGGATCTGGATCTATTAAAATTTAGACAAAAACTTTTTCTTGCCTTGAGTAACAATCAAAGTAAAACAATACTCTATATTTCCATCCCACAGGGAATGATAAATGTGATGGAGATGAATGATGTTCTTACAGCAGACAGCTCAGAGACACTTTAGTCGTGTAGGTCGGTTGAGTGTCTGAAATGAATCATTAGAGAAATAAAACAGCTTGTGAAGAATGAAGTTCAGTGATTAATAGAAGAGCTCAAATGACCGACTTCAGTTAAGAAATGTGATTGTAGATTAAATTGGTCACATCACACAGAATTGATTTAAATTGAAATGACAAAAAGAACAATTTACTGAATTGCTAAATTAATAAAATAATAAATAAAATCTATTTTATTAATATTTTTAGCTAACGTTAAAATAAATAATAATATCAAAATCTGTTGAGATATAGTGAGTAAATTGGAGCGTTTTAGGAAATAAAATGTACTTCCACCATTACAATTATAATCTATTAAATTTAATTAATTACTGTATAAATGATATTAAAATGTGATTACATTGGAACAGGATCGATTCCGCTGTGAATGACGCAGCGGCGCACGCGATGGCGTGTTGACGTCATCGCTCAGGTGACTCACCTCTGTCCTCGAGAGACTGCAGGTATGTCTTCATGAACTCTCTGTCATCTTCATCTTTGTTTCTGTCACTCACATCTTCATCTTCAGTATGGATCGGATTGTCATATAATCTGACTAACCTGAAACACACAGATGGAAACAAACCTCGACAGCTGATGGTAAAAATAACTGTGTGTGTGTGTGTCTGTCTGTCTGTGTGTGTGTGTGTGTCTGTCTGTCTGTGTGTGTGTGTGTGTGTGTGTGTGTGTGTGTGTGTGTGTGTGTGTGTGTGTGTGTGTGTGTGTGTGTGTGTGTGTGTGTGTGTGTGTCTGTGTGTGTGTGTGTGTGTCTGTGTGTGTGTGTGTGTGTGTGTGTGTGTGTGTGTGTGTGTGTGTGTGTGTGTGTATGTGTGTGTGTGTGATCTGCTGCTTTTCAAGCATCAGTGGTTTATGAGAGATGTGAATGTTATATTGTTGTCATACTTGATGTCAGGATTGTCCACAAATGCAGAAGGGATACTGCAGAGCTCATCTGCGCTCACCACCAGCATCTTCAGATGTTTGATGTTGCACATGGACAGAGGGATGTATGTGATCTTATTCTTGTGTAAAAACACCGTCTCTAAAGACACAATCCTAAACAAGAGCAGATGATGGCGTTCATTATTCATCACTGTCATGTGTATTTATATGCATGAGAATCACACACACACACACACACACACACACACACACACACACACACACACACACACACACACACACAAAGACACACACACACACAGACACACACACACACACCTGTCAATGTCTTCAGGTAGATCTTTCAGTCTGTTGTTACTAATATCCAAACATTTCAGAGCGTCCATACGAAGCACACAGATGGGAATACTGGCAAATTTGTTTTCTGATATATCCAAATGCTTTAGTTTCTTCAGGTTACTCAGCTGAAACAAAACATTTAGACAAAAATATTCGAAACAAAAGTGAACAAATCTAATGATGTCTGAAACTTCCATTCTATTCTGTTATGACTCATCCACATTCAAACTGAACTGAATTATTCACAGTTAAAGTTGTTGATGATGATGTGTTTTACCTCAAACGGTAGCTTCTTCCAGATTGATGTTTGCCATCAGCTCTAATCGCTCCAGACTCTCACAGTCACCAAGTTCAGGTGGAATGCACAACAACTTATTATAACTGACGTTTAATTCTCTCAAGTTGATGAGTTTTCCTGTTACAAAAGAGCCGGTTTGAATTTCTAACGTCTGAAAACATTCTGGTGATATTTTTCAGAGATCTGAGCTTTGATGCGACTCTGACCGATCTCGACAGGGATCTTCGTCAGGCCGTTTCTCGGGACGTCCAGCACACGCATATCCACAAACGCCTCGATATAAGAGGGAATCTCTGGAATCCTGGTTTGATGGATGTGCCATTCCCTCAGATACGTCATATACTGAAGATCTTCAGGTAATTTCTGAATGGTCACAGTAAAACACTGTATGTACACGACAGGTGAAACATATTTCAAAGGATTTCTTTAACAAAACAATATTTACCATCCATTTACTTCCAGTCAACTCAAAAATAAACTTTCTGTCCTCTTCATTATCTGCATGAGACAAACAATTCTTAAGAGTTTAGGCAAATAATTATGACAAAGTCTAAGATTTTGCCATGTTTTGGAATAGTTTGGCATTAGTATGTAATGTGTGATTAAACACCTGTTGTGTTAATGTTGAGTTGTGTGAGAGCAGATCTCTCCAGATAACACTGCAGCGTCTCCATCTCGACTCTCTTTAACCTCCTGCATGAGATCCGATACTGCCATTGCTCGTTCACCCTGTCAAACACATGATTCACAGCCAATGAATAAATAACACATTCAGTGGTTTGATGTCATCATATAGAAATATTCTCACTTGGCTAAAGCGCTCTTGCTGAGTCTCTCTTCTTCTTTTTTCTGTCTCTGTCGGTATGTTTTCACCCGTCCCTCCCACAGCTCTCGGACCAGTGAGAGATCATACACAGGAATGCCCATCCGCTCTGTTTTCATGATGGAAACTAAAGATCAAATGTAAAACTAATGGCACACAACAGCCAGAAAAACATCAGTTTTTATAACAGTATAACGTTTGGCTTATTTTAAAGCATTATCTCTTTAGTTTGTCCTAGTTTGCGAGTGTCAGATGTGTTTGTGATGTGACGCAAACACACATTTATCTGAGACGATCAGACAACATTTTCATCATTATATCCAGAATAAAAGATTTCATACCTTGTTTTTTTAGCTTATTAAATAAAACTGTTAGTAGTCATTAAAGATTTTTAGCAAAAAACAATTCATAAACCACAAAAATATAGAAGGAATCATACGAATGTGATCTTTACACAACTCTGCAGTTATTAAAGCCATAAGTTATAAAGAGTTTAAGAACGACAGTGTTGTAAAACATGGAGTTATTTAGGTGAGATCTGATCTTCTGGGTTAGGGTTAAATGAAACCTCACGCTTTGAATAATCTACACGTTATATTAATCTCTAACAAAGATCATTTCTAAGAGAAGATGAAGGTTTGGTACCTGCGTTTGTGTTTGTGTCTGGCAGAAGGTGATCTGTTGATGGTCTTGTTTACGGCTCATGTCTATTCTGGCGTCTGCGTGAGCCGCTGCTATTTTTACTGTGTGAGATATGAGTCATGGTGTCACAGTCTGTCTGCTCGTGCGTTTACAGTTTTACACATGATCATTCAGAAATGACACAGAAACTTTCAACTATGTCCATTACGTAACACACAGAGCTTTATAGAGTCATGTAGAAATGTTTTTGTCCTTTACATGAACTGTGAGTGACCTTTAGCTTAAGGGTCATGACCTCTGAAACCTCTTTAGTTTCCTTTACAGCTCATGTGTCACGTGTGTAACGTTAACTGAGTTTTATAATGCAGAGGCCTTATGTCATGTGAAATTTTAAGTTTAATTCCTGAAAACATTAATATATGGTCCACAAAATAAAACATTGTTTAAAAAGAAAGTTTTTATGATCATTTATATAAAAGGTAAATTAAGGTTTTACACTTTTTTTAAAAACATTCCTGCTTTAGAAAAACATTCAGTAATTCAATTAATATCAATATATTCAATGAATTTAATAATTCAATATTAATAATAATGATTCTGAAAGCCATCATGAAGTCAAAACAAAAAATGCTTTCCAAAAGGTCTGAGACCGTGTCATCAGATAAACATGATAGACAATAAAACACAGACTTTTGTTTTCTCAAATAACTGAGAAGATTTAGAGAATGAAAAACCCTCTGCCATTAACCTTCTTACAGATATAATGATTAATTTTTGATCAAGCTTTAGCTGGAATAACTGAAATCTGAAAAACTGAGTATCTGACAGACAAGACAGACAGTCACTCAACAGTATTTAAACTGTCAGTGAGAAGAGATCAATAAGAAAAGATTAACAGTGTGATTGAATCTCCAGGTGTATTATGGAAAACAGCAGTGGGATCCCCGCTGGACATCAGCTTGACCAGATAAAACCACTTTAGTCGAGCTGATTAAGATTCCAGTCCAGTTGATGTTCAGCTGGTGGGTCAACTGGTCTTCTAGCCTAACCAGTAGAAAAAGACCCACTTAAACCAGGTTAAAGCAGTCAGTCATCTTATCCGGCTGGTTTTTGAAGTTGCTCATGAAAACAGACGCTCTCACTACACCTGTTATATTTGATCATTTGTTAAAGTTGTCTGACTTTGCTTATCTCATCTTGTATCAATGACATCAGAGTTCAGCATTACCTATAAAGCCAATAACGTACAAGATTATATTTATTACCAAAAACAGAATTTGCTTTACCTTATACTAAACAAGTCTTTAATCAAACAGTTTAAAGTTAGAAACTGAAGAGCATTATGAGTATTGTGAGTACTGGTGTAATCATTGAAGATGTGAGAAATGAAAGATTTTCGCTATAAGAGTGATGAGATCAGCTATAAGTCATGCCTTTCCTTTCTTTTATATTGATTTTGATCATTTAGAGCTTTTAAAGTCCATCAGCAGACTCTTTTAGATTGATACAGTCATCTGTAGTTTAATGGACGGTTAATATCTGTAGTTTAAGATGATGACAGTAATGATGGTTCACATCAGGTGACAGTAGCTTCAGGATTTACTCTAATGAGTCGAGAAGTTTACATCGCACTGAGATTTACACACATTGTGTTTGGCTTTATTAAATATCATGAAAAACAAATGTTTATTTTAAAGCGATGACTCGACGCGTCTGTACAGCTGTATCTGATGTCTTATTCAGCATTAGCATCTTATAACATCATTACACACGGCCAAAGACCAAAATAGAGCTCCCGCAGAGCTCTTTAATACCCCGAGCTCAGAGTAAATCACGCCCCACACAAATGAATGTCACACGTGTCTGATGGACTTTATATCACACCCAGATTCTCCAGATACATTTGGCCTTGTGTAAAAGGGCAAGAAAATGAGCTGGTGTTAATGTGCTGTAATGTATCTGAACAATAGATCACGGTAAACTCACATCTCAACTCTCTACTGTCTTTTATTCTGTACATACTGTATGGTGTTCGTCTCACCATCACACAAACCTTTCTGCATAAATAAAGAGAAAAAGACAAACATTTCTTTATTTATTCACAGGGAGAAATAAGAATAAACTAGATGATGTGATAAATGAAATGCAGATCTATGTATGTAAAGATGAGAGAGCGCTGCGTCAGTGTTTGTTTCTTGTCGTCTGTAAGATTTGAGAGCGATTGAGACACTTGTTTTAATGCGTCTGTCACTTGACGATTAGAGAGGTTATTTTTAATTCGATAGTCTTTTACAACATCCATCTTAAAAAGAAATACTTTTGTCTATTGTTGTCATTATGTGAGGTGTGAAAGTGTTTCTGACACTGTGTGTTTTCTGTTGAAGGTGAACATGATCCTGACAGCAGCTGTCTGTCTGCGCAGTCATGAGATTCATTAGTTGATAATGAGTTCATGAGATCTCCTGCAGACATCAGACAGACATCAGCGGCTGTGTATCATGATTGTCAAACATGATGAGGAGGAGCTGAAAACATCATCAGAGGTGATGATGACACGTCTGTCGTACTGCAATAAAGACTCGCACGCGTGTGTGTGTGTGAGGTCAGTCGCGTCACGTCACGTCTGCGTGTGTCATGCGTGTAACACGTCTCATGCTCTAATCACTAACAGGTAAATGAATATAGATTCTGTTTGTTTTTATTAGATGACAATGAACATCTCTGATGAGGGTCTGATGTGATGTTCGCTGTTTTCTTCACAAGGAAATGAGTTCTGCTCTGATTCATGACAAATTATTTATCAAGACGTTCTGGGAGCAGAAGATTGTTAATCACAATCACATGACAGAAGCTGAAAAACAGAGGATGAAGAACAGCGCTCTCACCAAGTGAGTGAAACTAAAAAAATGTCTAAATAATAATTCATGTTTAGGATTTATCATTAAACAATCAGTAGTGTTTTTTTTCTGTTGAATCACTATCATTTAAAACTGACACTGCTTTACTTCTGAATCTCTCTTTTCTAGTTCTGTTTTTATCAACATTTGTGACATACATCAGTTTACACTGTAAAGAGTTTTCTTTTATGTTTTCCAAATTTCACATTTGAATAATTAGACTACACACTTATTTAAAATGTATCTTACAGTAACGTTACACACTTTTTTATGTTTAATAAGGGTTTTTTATACACAGCTGACAGAAAGAAAAGATTTAGTTAAGAGTGTCATAATGTCAAAACAAAATGTCAGCAGAAATAATTTATTTACACCGAAGAAAAGACAACCACTTATCTAAAACATGAATTCTGTTACCACAGGACATGCAAGTCTGTTTACTGTTTAATGATCATTTCAGCTATTAGACTGTATGTAAAGATGGTTCTTTGACATGTTATATCTACATGAATTTACTCTCATGTATGCTACAGTGATTTTTTACTGAACTGTGATTTCAGGCTTCGTGACGAGTGGCTGAAGAGATTAGAGAGCCGGACCAAACATCTGAAGAATTTTGGCGATAGCCGAGGCCCGAATTTATCAACAGTCTCTTGAACAGGCGAAACAAACACACACACGCCGAACATCTGATGAAGTCAACTCAATAAAGACACGTGACATTGACTCCTGTCTGATTCTCTTTATTTGACTTTGGGTTCTTCATTAGCACAGATGGAAAGATTCAGCTCTGTAATGGAGAATAAACAGGTGTTGTGAAGGACATGAGCTGCTATTTCACAGCATGTTACAGGAGTGTGAAAACACTGATCCTCCACCCGGGACACTTTCAACTGACACATCTGCTGAAAGATATGACCTGTGAACTCATGTCACGCTCGGTCAGTGTCCATTTAAACATAATCCATCCTGGACATTAAACTAAACACCAACATCATCATCATCTCTGTACAGCTCGTGAAATGTGCCGTAGAGCCAAAAATAATCAAAACAAAATGTAAAGTTCATAACTCTTAACGCATGATTGCTAAAGTCCACCAGGTGCCACTGAACAGCCAATTCAGAGCATTTACAGAAAACATAGACAGAATTCAATTCTTTGCTGAAAGAAATCCAACCAAAACGACAAATTCTTCATTCGTAAAGTAAAAGAGTCAACCGAGTCGTTTTCAAACTCTCCACCTTGAAGCTTTTGTCGACTTATCTTTCATCATCTATTTCTTCTTCTTTTTTCCTTTCTTTCCTCCGTCTCCCTGTTGTGATCCAGCGTCAGCTCCTCCGCTCTTCTGTGTCCTGCTCTTTAGTTTAGGAATCATCTCAGCCACGTAAAACATCACGTCTTTCCCTGAAGACACACAGAAGAGTTCAGTTAAGTCAGCGGTGGGTAAGAAATGTTTCTGTGTGCTGAAGACAGTGAATATCTGAGCCGTGTATGATATATGATAATCTTTACATTTACATTTAACTGACACTTTTATCCGAAGCAACTTACAAATATTAGGAGACAATGAAGCGACACGTCAACATTAGTACTAAGAAGTGCTTTACAGAGTTTACAATATGAATACAGTTTCTGCACATAAGAAGAAAGGTGTTTTCTACCCCTTGATAACAATATCAAGAAGCAAGTGAATCCAGTTTTAATCTCATTCTTTTGATTGAATTCCTTACGGTCGACATCTTTCAGTAAATGTAAGATTAAGCTCAAACTCTGTGTTTACATGAAGAACTGTGAATGTGACACTTACTAGATGAAAACTGGTCTTGGCACAAAGATCCATCGTCGAGTTTGACTTGCACTCGTACTCTTCCTCTGAACTGAACGTCTCGGTTCCATTCTCTCGGGTACATCTTGTTCTGGAAGAGGAAGATCTTCATGTCATCAATATATAAAACACGGAATAAATAAATCAACACATGACTAAAGAAAGAGTCGGACCTCGACGAGCACATTGAGTCCAGCGGCTGTGAGAACATCCCGGATCTCAGCACATGAAGGGTTCTCCACAGCCTAAAACAAACACGAGAGAAACCTTCACTAAACACAACTCATAGCAAACAATAAACCAGAAGAATAACACACACAAACCTTCTCTACAGGGATTCTTCTGCCTTCTGCTAATGTCTTCTTACTGTTAATGTAAGATGGATAAATGCACAGAAACCTGCGGGAGAAACACACATTAATGACACGGTACTCTTGTCGTGTTGTTGTGTGTTTGTGTGTGTTTACACACCTCTCTTTATCCGCCGGGTTTGTCGTTAAATGCGACATGTTATCTGAGTTTGTCTATTACTAACACACGTTTGCTTTGAGATGGAATGATGAGTGTGGACTTTACGATGTCGTCACTTCCGCTAGAGGCTCTTACTTCCGCAGTGCACGTGACGTCACATCGCCGTCTGTCGGTGAGGAGCGTCGCTATCGTGTGTTAGCATGAAACATGTTTACATGTAGTAATTAATGACATGTATGATAAAAAAATGAACATGATGATGATGAACATGATGATGATGAAGATATGACGCGGAAAACAGCGGTGAGTGTTTCTAACACAATGTTTGTGTGTTTATATGTGTTGACATCAGTTCAGTGCTCATATAAACACGCGCGTCTACAGGAATATATTATTATTATGATCATATTTCTCATTTAAACTCACGATACCATAATATACTGTACTGACTCTCTACTGCTCTGTTGTTTGTTTTAACTGCTGTTTGTTTTCTTGTGTGTTTGTTGTGAATGTGTGTGTGTTATTGTGTTGTAAGGATGTAAGTGTGTCTTTCGGCGCTGGGCTGGAGGTCAGAGATGTCGTGTTCATCACACACAGAGTCTTACAGGAGTTTCCCTGCAGAAGTCTTCCTGAATTCAGACCCTGGTATCCATCAACATCAGACATCATCCATCAACATCAGACATCATCAGACCCATCAGACCTCAGATCAGTCCACCGTTCATCTCCTCTGAAGATCATCTGAAGAACATCACACACAATCCATCAACATCAGACATCATCAGACAGTCTCTCCTGTGAAGATCAGTCCACAATCCATCAACATCAGACATCATCAGACCTCAGATCAGTCCACCGCTCATCTCCTCTGAGATCATCTGAAGAACATCACACACAATCCATCAACATCAGACATCATCAGACCCACCGCCATCTCCTCTGAGATCATCTGAAGAATATCCACCGTTCATCTCCATGTGAAGATCATCCACAATCGCTCATCTCCTCTGAAGATCATCTGAAGAACATCACACACAAGACCATCACACATCACACACAATCCATCAACATCAGACATCATCAGACCTCAGATCAGTCCACCGTTCATCTCCTCTGAAGATCATCTGAAGACCATCACACACAATCCATCAACATCAGACATCATCAGACCTCAGATCAGTCCACCGCTCATCTCCTCTGAAGATCATCTGAAGACCATCACACACAATCCATCAACATCAGACATCATCAGACCCATCAGACCTCAGATCAGTCCACCGTTCATCTCCTCTGAAGATCATCTGAAGACCATCACACACAATCCATCAACATCAGACATCATCTCCTCCTCTGAAGATCATCTGAAGTGAAGACATCATCATCTCCACCGCTTCATCTCCTGTGAAGATCATCTGATCACACACAATCCATCAACATCAGACATCATCAGACCTCAGATCAGTCCACCGTTCATCTCCTCTGAAGATCATCTGAAGACCATCACACACAATCCATCAACATCAGACATCATCAGACATCACACACAATCCATTAACATCAGACATCATCAGACCTCAGATCAGTCCACCGTTCATCTCCTCCACGTGTCTGGAGGAACATCACAACACTTCAGACATTAAACACAAGGCTGAAGATCAGTTTGACGGTAAACCCAAAGAGTTCAAGCGCTCGTGGTGTGTGATCAGCAACAGGACGACACCGGTTAACGTCACACACTCGTTCTCCCGTCTGTTCCGTCAAACTATTGAGAAACACAGACTTCATCTTGATCAGAGAGTTAAGTGGGTTGTGTGTGAGCTGAACTGTGTCACACATACTCTGGATAAAGTTTGGCTTCAGCTGAACCGAGCGATCCGACACTCCAGACTGCCCACCTGTAACGCAAACTTCCAGAGAGATCTGGCTCAGATCTGGATCTATTGTGACGTCTTTTACTCAGAACTTATCGGGAGTTTCTTAAAGGATGAACTGCTTCTCTCAGGACAGATTACTTTAACAGTCCATAAACGTGGAGACATTCTTAAAATCTAAAATGAAATATTTGATATTTATTTAATAATGTATTTTTAATGTCATGTATTATAACCCTAAATTAAAAGATGCATGTGGTTTTTAAATCTATTTTCTTGTTTCATACATTTCCTTTAAATCATTTGAACACTTTCTCATATGGATTTGTATCTACATTCATCTGTTGGTCTTTTTCACGAGCGTGAATTTGTCTTTTTATAACGCACACACACGAGGGGAATGTGTTTTCAGGTTTAACAGGAGCTTTCACATCACTTTCTCATGTAAACCGTCTGCAGGTGCTTTATAAAGACACATGTGCTGGATGTTTATATCTTGTTCATCAACTTTTTGAAGAATTGCTGGTGTTTCTCACAGAAAGTTTCAGGTGAATGTTGATTTATTTCTCATTTACACCTCTGATGATGTGTAGTTTTGTGTAGTTTTGAGTAGTTTTGTGTAGTTTTGTGTAAGCCGCAGGTTAGTTGGAAGTGAAATGTTGAAGGAAGTGTTGTTCTGTAACTCTGATGTTATCTGTGTTCCTCACATTGAGAAATCACACATACATTCTTAAGACATTCTTCTGTTCCTGCGTGTGCTCGACACCAACCGTAAGTCTCTATAAAATCCACAACATTCATTTCATTCAAGTTCTTTTAAATAAGAGTTTATGGAATTATTGTACATTATTTATCATTATTTATTTTGTATTTATTTAAATAAACAGGCTGAATGATGTTCTGTTTAATGGGTGTATTGTACTGTTTCATATTCTCCTGAATTCTCTAAATATCCATTTGTATTTTTCATTTCAATCTCTTTGCTGTGATCAGATATTTTCAGCTGGTGAAATGAGTGGTACAGGAGTGATGTGTGTGTTCATCTTCTCTTTCTACTGCTGTAAGTCACTTTAACACACATACACACACTAGACATGTCAATAATACATTCATGAAATGGGTTTGATTTACAGGTGAATCATCACTGAAGAGTTTTAGCGTTCAGGGTAAATGTTTGCTATTATCTGTGTCACAAACATGAACAGCGTCTGTCTCCTGATAGGATTTTATTTTTGAGATTATTCTTTAGATCTGACAGTGACGGCCGATGAGCTGAAGGATTGTGAGAACCAGATGAACGTGTGTGTGATGTCCAGAGCCGACTGTCTGAACACACCATCAGACGTCCTCACTTCACCCGGTACGTATGTGTTCATCATCTCGCTTCTCTTCTGTCTGGTTTGATTTCTCACTTGATTTCTCTTGAAGAAAACTTTGTGAACACATCGTGTCATTACGTGAAGCGTGAGGAGTCCTTTACCTGCCGCTGGATTCAGATGAATGATGTCACAACACAAATCAGCAGCACATTTATCTTTAGCAGGTAAAAACACTCTTCACATCTCATCCATCAGTAAACTCTGATCTGATCCATTTAACAAACAAAAAGCAAATGATTTGACGTATATTTTGTGTTTTTTAGAGAAGAAGACTTTATCTCGTGTCCGTCCATTTTAAATGAACATTCTAGTTTGGATGTCATGATTAAATCTGTGAATGTCATGAGTCAGAGAGTGATCTTCTCAGACGTCTATCCAGTCATTCTACAGGACATCGGTACGGTTTCATTTACAGCTTTCTATCAACAGTTATTCATTTGATTTGATTTGAGATAATACAGTTAAATGTTGTTAATGTTAGTATATAATGTGATTCGTGTGTTTGATTGTTGTAGTTCAGACTCCTCGACCGGTTATCACATGTGTTAACAGCACAGACACATCACTGACCGTAACGTGGAGCAGCCGGGAAGAAAAAAACACAAAATGCAAAATCAACTACAGACGTGTGAACACGGACTCGTGGACGGAGGTTTAGACAAAATCTCTGTTTAGATGTTCACTAGTAGAAAAATAATGCTGATGAATATAATCTGATGATGATGATGTGTGTGTGTGTAAATATCAGACGGCAGCGTCTGTGATTGTGGGTCTGCAGCCGTTCACTGAATACAGTTTGATGATGTCATGCTGTCAGGAGTTCAGCCGCTGCAGTGACTGGAGCTCTCAAACTCATGTGATGACATCAGAGAGCCGTAAGTCATCAGCACTAAAACACCGTCAGCTTCTCTTCATACTGTGTGTGACACTTTCTTTCCTGTGATTTGGGATCGTAGTGCCGACCGCAGCTCCTCTGGTCAGTTATTATTTGGTTTTGGACCAAAACTCTGCAAGTCGACAGCTGGGAATTCTCTGGAAGGTGATTATCAGTTGTTATTCATCTGTGACTGAAGCTCTGAATGTCTTCAGTACATTATACACAGATAATGTGATAAACTCTATGCAGTGACATGAGTGACTGAATCTTTATTTAATTCATCAGGACGTGTCAAAATAATCCTGTCTGGTTTCTGTTCAGGCTCTGGATTCATCAGATGCTCGTGGGATCATTCGAGGGTATGAAGTGTCTTATGTGCCCATCAAGCGTCTGTCTCTGAGACGAAGCGTCCGCACGTCTGATCTGAAGGTGCTCGTGTCTGTAACGCCAGAGGATTATGACATCACTGTAACGGCCTATAACGGCGCAGGACGCTCGCCCGAGCGACGGCTCACAGTGGATGCACGTCTTCCTGAAGGTGACATGAGTGTGTGCTGTATTATGAGTGCAGTAAAAGTGTTTCACAGATGAGATGTGTGTTGTTTCTGTCAGTTGTGTCTGCAGTGAAGGGTCTCTGGGTTTCATCTGAAGATCTCTCGCTGCGTCTCCGCTGGGATCTTCATTCTACTGCAGTACATGTGAGCGAGTTTGCCATCGAATGGAGATCTTCCTCAAACACGTCCTCTGGAGGATGGAAGCGTGTGAACGGCTCTACGTTCACTGCCCATCTCACAGGTCACATGTCATTTACATTTACATTTATTTATTAATAATAAATAACTTATTCTTGTAGTACTCTAGTCTTGTAACTGCATAGTGAGTTATAGATGCGATCAATGGCAATTTGTGTCCTTTATTACGGATTGCAACTATAACACGTCATGTCAGGGGTTTTTCTCTCTTAAAGAGTTTTAGTTGACTTATCCAGACATGTAAAGCTGCTTTGGTACAATGATCATTGTGAGAAAGCGCTATACAAATAAAACTGAATTGAATTGAATATTAAGCAGATGCTTTTAGCCAAAGTGAAAAAAGCGCTAATCATTTCATCTTCATAAACGTATCATGTGATTGTGTTTGTGTAGAATGATATTAAAGGGTGAAACTCACGATGAATGTGTCCAGATTTCACTCTAAAGAAAGAGAAAAGAAATGATATTTTGCTTAAAGGATTATGTTTTGTAATTAAATATTACAAAGGAAAAATGTCTGTACTTTAGCTGGAAATGGAGATTGACTCAAATCTATGTTCTAAACATGAAACGACAGCTATTAAAGCAGAAGAGGTGTACATCATCAGTGTTTATGCTGTTGACGGGCGTCTCTGTGGTCCTCCGGTCTCGGTCTCAGCGGATGTAAAGCACGGCAGTGAGTCCTGACACACGTCATCAGAGATCTTCATCCTGATCTCTCTCTCATACGCTCTTCTCTCTCCGCAGCTCTGATGGATCTGGTGGGTTTTCATCTGATCGCCGTGTCGAAATCATCTCTGACGGTGAAGTGCGTGTGGAAGGAGACGCGGCCGAGCATTCGTGTGCTTCAACATGTGCTCGTGTTAAAGGGAAAACATCACATGCAATGTAACTGACGGTGTGAATCAGTTATTTCTCTTGTGTTTGTGTAACGTGTCTGAATGACTCGTTCTCTCTCAGATCTCACAGTATTTCCACATCAAGCACAACACTCATTCAACAATCTTCAGGCAAATGAAAAATACACAGTTTATATCCAAACAGAGACGAGGACGGGGAATTTCTCCAAGGCCAGTTTAGATGTGAACACGGCTCTTCTAGGTGAGGAACACACACTTACACGTGTGATATATTGTCACACAGCCCTTTATGAAATCAAAGTATCATACAAGAAATAATAATAATAATGTTATTGTATTTTACGCATATTCATGAATTTTCAGATCATGATGAGATCATCAAGTGTTGTGTGGCGCTGGTTCTGCTGGTTCTTTGCTTTGGGATCGTCTCTGTTTTAACTAAGACTATGTAAGTACAGATCAGATCTGACTGACATCACGAATGTAATGATTCGACATGTTTACAGCGCTTTATTTCCCATCACACACAGGTGTAAAGAAAACATCGCTAACCCTGAATACAGTCTGATAGGACACTGGCTCCTCAAGACTCCTTTTCAGGTTTATATCATCTTTCAGACTTTATCTAATAGCATGAAAACAATGTTTCTCAGTTGTTTATTGTGTTAGCAGGGTAACAGTAAGATTTGTGTGCTGAGGTTGGAGAATGCTTTCATGATGGAGCAGCAGACAGAGAAGAATATCGTACACGTCGAGCGTGTGTCTTTGGATGAAGATGATTTAATTCCATCAAAGATCTCCAGTGAAGGTACAACTCAGACTACATGGACATCCAGTTCAGAAAACAGTCCCAGTCTCTCTAATCCATTAGATTACATTGATTTACCCATAATAACCACTCAACTGGATTATTTCCATGATGGAGATCTCCATCTGAACCGTAAGACGCCGTCATGTACAGTAATGCAGAACACTGTACACGTGAATTCAGATCAGACGTGTGTGTTACATGTGCAGTGATGAAGCACAGATATCATAAAAGATCATGTCATTTCTTACAAAATTACTGTATTAATATTGAACGACCACAGTGTTTCCTGTTTGCAACTGTATAAAATCACGTTGAATTAAAATGAAGCCGGAGTCTTTATTAAAGCATCTTCATTTCTTCTCATTTATTCAACTAGTTTAAAAACTAAAAACATACAGAATCATCTGTGGATCAACTTTTGTATTTCTGAACCTAATAACTACAAACAATAATAATTCAAACTATTTATTTGGGTTTTTTAAAGTTTTGAGATCTTCTTTTAAGTTGAATTTCGCTTCTATAATCTACAAAGTGATTTGTGCAATTCAAAGGTTAATAGAGAAGATGTTTATTAAATCAATTCGATGATTAGATCCATGAACCCAGTTCAGAGGTTTGAGCTAAAGCCCGTCCAGTGTTTGATCAGATGGTGTGCGACGGCCTGTTTGGGCGGCATGTTGAAAACGGCGTGTTTGTCTTTTACGAGTGCGCTGATCACCTGGATGGCAGAAGACATTCATCAGAATCATCAGAATCATCATGGAGCAAACAGCAGTAAATCAGTGAATGAAGCACCTGTTCTCGTGTGAACCAGCGAGCTTCTTCTATTTCGTTTTTATCCACTTCAATGTCGGTGGTTAGAGCAACGCAGCAACAGCCAATCATCAGACAAGACGGCATCGGCCACGCCTGACACGTCTGATACTGAACCGGACCCACCTGAACACCGCTCTCCTCCAGAACCTCTCGCCTCACCGCCGCTTCTACCGTCTCTCCTGATCAACATGACAAGAGAAAACTCATGAACATTTTGAAAATATCAAAGCAGGTCATCTCTTTTTTCAAATACAATATAAAGTTCAGATGTCATTTGCAGTATCTGTTTGCTTTGATATTTTATTATTTTATTTTACAAAGAATGACATTCAGTCAAGTGTCACAATATTTGCTTGTTTTATTTCAGATACCCGGTTCTATAAATCCAGCGAGACAGGAGAACATTCGAGAAGGAAAACTCTTCTTGCGTCCCA